>SDWI01002188.1:24343-35507 GCA_009193005.1 Lamellibrachia luymesi
ATGACTCTCAGTTTCTCCAAACAACCCATTCTTGGGCAGGAGGTTTCCCACGACAATTTACATTTGCGGGATCTTTATTTCCCTGACATAGACACCAGCTAGACAGGGCTCGTGGCTTTTAGAGACACAAAAGACACAGGTTAACTTAAGTTGGATGAATGAAATTACCGAAGCTTCAAAATGGCGGCAGGTGGATTTCAACCGCGTTTCCCTCAATTGACATTCTGGTGCTTTAACCATCGCTGTGAAGAATAATTACGCTGGTCACAGAGAAGATCAAAAAGCTGTTGAAATACCTACACACATAATACATTCTCAACAGTAATGAATTCCTCAAGATCTTATTGTTTTGTGCTAAAAATTGGTTATTACGACATTAAAATGCAATTGAAAATTATAATTGTGTAGACGTTTTTTTAGAAAAGATTTTTTTTGCTCAACACCAGTGGTGTAATTCTAACAAATGTTTCTATACGTATTAAAAAGACAATAGTTTTATTTACAAATCATATCAATTTAGAACTAGTGCTGCATAATAATTACAGTGGAACAAACCTTTAATAATGCTGTACTGCTGCTGTGACCATTTTAATATGTCTACAGTCTCATGCCTAATGACAATTATAACATGTCCATGATGTGTATCTGCGTTCTCCAGAACGAGAAGATGCTCTGAAGAAGATCAGCACAGACGTTCGCTACAGTAACCCCAAGCTTGAAAGTTTACGGGAAGATATCATGAAAGTCTATGAGGAGGATAAGAATTCGTGTGGAATCATATTTTGCAAGACGCGTGCCATCACCTTGGCCTTGGAACGATGGATGCGAGAAACAAATGACCTGGAATCATTGAATCCAAAACGGCTCGTAGCAGCGAATGCACCGACTGAGAAAGGAGGTATTGTATCACACATCGGTACTCTTTTTGTTAGCAACGATGTGGTAGAAACATTCCATATAGTTATCTACAGATTTTGCAAAGTTTCATGGCAAACTGATTAACAAAATATACTTTTCGAAGCAAAGTTGAATACTGTAATTGAAAGGAGTCATCATTTATGTGCTTGTTCACCCTTCCAATTAAAGAAAAACAGGAATAAACTTTACATGGGGTAATTTAGTAGTTGGAATAGTAACCACTGCTGATTTAATCGTCTTGGTCTCTTGGTTGTGCACTTACAGGAATGGAGCAAAGTGAGCAGAACGATGTTCTCCGACTTTTCCGAGACGGCCATCACAAGATAATCATAGCAACATCTGTGGCAGAAGAGGGACTGGATATCCAGGCTTGCAACTTTGTCATCAGATACGACCATGTCACCAATGAGACAGCACGTATACAAGCCCGAGGTGAGTCACAATCAGATTTATGTTTAACTGTGACATTTTTGCTGAAAGTTAAAGTGAAATGCCAGTAAATTTATAATTTACGATGACAGTTATCTAAGGTAGGCTCTTAGCCAAGGATTCGTTGTCCCGTTATTACAATGGGTTTTTGGAAAATAATAACAGGTTTTTGTTTTTCAAATAACAGGATTTTTGGTTTTCAAATAACAGGATTTTTGGTTTTTAAATAACAGGATTTTTTGCTAGACCATAACGGGTTTTTATTTAATGTCCAATTGTGTACACAATAACATTACATCTGGTTGCTTCTTACGTTACTGTGACAATGATTAGGGGGTGAAGTGTAAAGCGCTTTGATAAGTCCCAAGGATTGGATACCGCACTTTATAAGGATGCACCTTTTTATTAATTAGTATATATAAGAGATAGGTTTGTACTATTTTGTAACATATGCACTATTTATTAAGGGGTAATTCAATATTTTAGAGAAGCCATCAGACCCGGAGTCCTGAAAACGTCGATAGTAAACGTCGGTAGTAGTGGTATATAAATGAGTAAAGGAGATGGGTGTAGAGTATACGCCAACTGGGGTTCAATCCTTAGATCAATATGGTCAGTTTGACTTTTATCGGATCAAATCACCTTTATGAATGTCAGGGCTCATTGGACTGTTTAAATTTAGGCAATCACTATTGGTGCGTGATATTGCCGTAACGTTTAGACAGCTTTTTCTTTTTCACATATGCACAGTACCTCTGTGATGGAATCGTTTCTCCAAATATTTTAATGGACATTTATTTGGCCACTCCCAAGTAACCCACTGCTAAGGACCCGATATGAGGCATTGCTGGCGAGGGCAATTACTTAACTAAGGTTACAGTTACAGTTACAGGACTAAAATGTTTGTTCAATGCTAATGTTTAATCCTTTAATGCCTCACAAACTAATATTAAGAAGCCAGAAGTATTGCGTGATCCACATTGCATGACCAATGGACAACCAGTTTTTTTTACAGATACAATTGTCACGCAAATACCACTCATTAGTTTGTTGTTGAAGGATCAACGGAGCTAAGCGCAAATCAATAATTAGCCCCTCATAAAAACAAAAACGTGAGAGGAATACAAAGTATATAGGAATGCCAAATATAACAACATGTGGCACACAATGCAACGTACATGCTTCGTCGTATGACGTTGAAAACATAACCACCATTCTGAATGACACTTTTTGTGTGATTTAGGTCGTGCCCGCAGGGCAGGTGCAAAATATGTGTTGCTGACAGAAGAAGGTAGTAGAACGGCTGAGAGAGACGAACTCAACAGAATACGGGAAGATATGATGGAAGACGCAATACGCAGAATTGACAGCATGGATCTGGATGATTTCCAGCAACGGGTGAAGAGCTATCAGGAAGAAGCAAAACGAAACCGAGTTATGGAATTACTGGGCAAACAAGCACAGATGAGAATGAAACGGGCCAGGCCAGTAGACGACGATTACACTCTGTCGTGTTCGAAGTGCCATGCATTTGCATGTTTTTCTTCAGACATCCATCGCATCGAGAAGAGTCATCACGTAGTGATATCTGAGGACTTCAAGGAACTCGCGCACGTAAAGAAACACCACCGACCGTATAATTACAACGGCATGAACAAAATGGGAAAGTTGCACTGTGGCAAGTGTGACAAGGATTGGGGCGTGGTGGTTCGTTACAAGAATGTCTTCTTCCCCGTCCTCAAATTGTCGGACTTTGTCGTGGAAGAAGCGAATGGTCGGCCAGATTGTTACAACAAGTAGAAAGATGTTCCATTCGTGGTGAGTGAGTTGACAGCAGAAGAGATGCGGCTTCTTGCCGTTGAAGGCAGAGAACTTGTTACTGTGGAAAACTGGATTCGAATGGCGTGAACAAGCATCAAGTCCTTCACTAATATATGAAATAAGTACTTTTGCTAGCTTACCATAACAGTTGCTGAACCGTACTCCTGCCATACGCTGGAAAGTGTAACTTAAACATGTTTGAAGTGTCTTGTTTACTTATGTTTGCAACTCAGAAAGATGTCTGCTAATGACTTACAGGTTTTTCAGTCCCATTTTATTTGCAACAGTGAATTGATGTTTGAACGTTTCTCAGAATGTCTATGTACTTCATGAAATGCAGATTATAATTTCATTCATTGTTCCAGTACAACTACGTATAAAGTGTGTGTTGCAGTAATTGCCAAAATGCTTTCACTTGAGTTATATCATAATCTTATTAGATAGCATGTATTATACAGTTCTTGATGTGATGATGTCCGTTAATTACAACGATGACGGTAACATACCGACATGTAGAAAGAACATATACCGTTATTCTTTTGGTTTACCTAGACAGAGAAATATAACTTTCTAATAATTGTTTTGAATATAAGAAGATAATATTGTAATATTTTCTCGTTTGAGATGTTGTGTACACATTGCATTGCTGTGAGATAAAATATGCTAAAATATGTCATAAAAGTGTATACAGTGGTGCTTGCAGGGGTAATATCATGCTTTTGACTCTGGCTTGGGGCTTGTATTGATTAGGTTTGTTGTTAAAATAAATGGTTTCGAAACTGGATCAGTTTGTTAGTTATTCTTTCATTCTAAATCACCAGGATGATCACGTGGTGCCATCTTCTCTCGGAAGGTCGGCTAACACGGATCGGCACTGTCTGCATTGTGCTGTCCTGACCAGAACTTCACATTTCGTGTTCCCCATTCGTACTTTGCTATAGTTGGCACATGGAATAGCATGATTTTTATACAAATCAATCGTACCCGCTGTCTTGAAGCGTGCGGTCGTCAGACTATTTCTGGAAAAAAAACGACGTTGGATAATGATATCATACGAAACAAGCGCCCTATTTCGAACCTGCCGTTGATTACAAAACTCGTGTAAAAGTGGTTGCACGACAAATCAACTTCCATGTTGATACGAACAACTTATGCGAGCGACACATTTCAATCGGCATACCGCCGCAGCCACTCAGTGGAGACGGCGCTCCTGCGAGTCAAGAATGACATCGGTGCTGCAACTGGACAGAAAAATGCAAGACTGTCCTCGTGATGCTTGATTTGTCAAACGTAATCGATATAATCGACCACAATTTCTTGATGACTCGACTGGAACAGTCATTTGGCATCACAGACTCGGCGCTTGCATGGCTGCGTCTGCCTCTGTATTTATTATCTGTGCCGGCTTCGCAGACGGGCACGCATGGCGATCGTCGATTTGCTGTAGCCGCTGCCAATCTTTTGGTGTCGGTTGCCCGTTTCAGTGAAGACAGCGAATACACTGCCGCAGTACAACACACTTTTAAAAACAAGCTTTTTATGATACGGTGATGTGAGCATTTTTATATGCATTTATTATTACATTATTAATACAAATATACAATTAATTGCATTATATATTATTTATGGTAAAACTATGTTTTAGAATATTTATTATTGGTATTGTTTTTAATACAATAATTTTTTATATATATATTAATGTTTTATATATTTATTTTAATTTTAATTAATAATATCGTATTAAGTTATGATTGCATGTATGTACAGCTCTTGAGAGGAATCATTATTGATGCGTTGGCATAGATAGGCGATTATTTCAGCGCACGATAAAACATTCGCGCGAATGACGTGTTGTACTTCCGTCGACAATATCGAGCGATTTCACCTTTTATTAGTGTTATATTATGCACCAGAGGCGCCACTGGTTATTCCGGGTAGGCGCTATTGTCTGGTCACGTGGCTCTTGGTCTTCCTCTATCTCTCTTACGGTCAACCAGTCCCGCCGATATGTCCCGTTGAACGCCTTCTTGTCTGGTGACGTGATTAAAATGCTAAATCATGCATAATGCTGCAACGCTGTTTTCCCAAGAGAGTTGTTGTTTTCAAAGGAATGCCCAAATAGCTGTTTTGCCTTAACTATTGTGTCAAGCTGGGAAAACAGAACTGTACCTATACAAACATAAGGGGAGAACTTTTTATTTATATCGGGAAACGTTGTTTTGTTTCAGTAAATAAATGTTATCACCATATGTTAAGTTTGCATCGGACTCTGATGAATGAACCATATTGAAGGAGGTATACCTCATAGGCCCTACGGGGGTCATTCCACAATTGCGGTTCACTTTCAGGAAATATCTTTCCCAGCTATATGTTTGCATCTCAGCACACTTTCAAATACTCCTGTAGCAAATTATGTACTTACTATGATGCTAGTAAGTATTGCATACACATCTATATAGTGTTTACATGTCCGTAAAATTATAACCCTGCGAGCTCAGTTTCTCGAGTATATAGGCGCCACAGAATTGTATTATTATTAGTACATGCTTGTAGCAACAGTCTGTCCCTTAATATTGTTGAATTTTCAATTATTAAACAAATTGAAGCTAAAATAAAAACTCGCAAATCAATCTGGACAACATCTGAGTCGTGTCGATTTCGTGTGATGTGGTTGAATCGCGACATCTATTGTGTTATGCTTTGTCTAAGCTTAACAATATCGCAAATTAACCCATTAACGCCCAGGTACAGAACAAAAATGAAACCAAAGTGCACCATCGCATTGGTTTCTTCAAATACATCACCTAAACACATACATTGAGTATGAAAGAAGTCGTCCTCTTTATTCGTAGGATATTATGGTGTCCTATTTATTTAACGCTAAGTACGGCAGGACACATGAACAAATGCATGGTTATGTCATATGTATGAAGTTGAACACACATGTATCACTATCGTTTCTCCCATAATCACCTTAAGACTTGTGAAATGGGATGAAACAAGCTGGATGGAGACCATCATTACACTTGTTGCACCTGTAGTTGGCCTTCCACCACATCCTGGGCCCACACAACGAATCTGACGAGAATATTCCATGATGAAGTAATCCATGCTGTCGTGGTAGACTTCGTTTGGAACACGCTGGTCCAAGCTTTTAGGACGTCCATCAAGCTGTCTGCGGACTCTGCACGGTGACTGTCTCGTGAAGCATACATGGCTGCGTTTCCTTATGAAGTGGAGGAGATCCATGGATTGGTCTGAATTGGCAGCACTCCTGCGACAGAGCAGCCAGGCGTTCTGGGCGGCGACACCCAGCAAGCAAACACTGGTCAACACCGCTTCCTGGAATGGACGCAGATGCGGTATCTTCCCCACGTTTTGGTCCAGTCTATATATTTCTCCAATGTATTGTTGTACTCTTTGATTGCGTTTGGTTACTGGATAAGTCTTCTCTGTGCTCTGCACAACTTCACTGCCAAACTCAATGGATGGACTCCGCTGCAGTTGGACATGACCATAACCACGATGCTGTCATGCCAGCCCCACTGTGTGTGTCATGTTGGTAAATCATCGCCCTTCTTTCCTCTTTTTGAGTTGATCAGCTGGTTGCACTGGACAGTTACCTGTACAGTTGGCCCTTACATGACCGTCTTGTTCGCCTTCGGTATCGATCGTAAGGGTAAGAACTTTCGTTGGCTGCAACAGCTATAACCTCCTTGATACCAGGCTGTTGCATCACAGTGGCATCAGCATCAATCAGAAAGTGTCCACAAGACAGGTTGTCTACAGAGCCGCCAAAACCGTCACCTCCGCTGTCCTTATTTGTCCGTGTACTAAAGGATTCATGTGAAGGTCCGCTGACTGAAAAACGCCACTCCACTCCCAACATTGTCAGGACATCACGGACAGCATAACTCCTAAAATAGAACAAAGTCTGGGTCGTGTATCCCCGGGTATGTAAATCTTGACTTCATCCACACCCACCATTTATATAAACCAGCCAACTTAACGTATTTTCAGACTTGTCACATCATACGGATGTCCCGGATGTAATACGTATTATGGGGAGGCATACGGCCATTTCCCATTTGTATACGGATTTGTTTCAAATGAAATTTTCTTGATAAAATACACATTTTCTTGTGTTTACCACACAAGTATAACATGGAATGTGTTGATAACACAAGTATAACATGGAATGTGTTGATAACACAAGTATAACATGGAATGTGTTTATCACACAAGGATAATATGGAATGTGTTTATAACACAAGTATGACATGGTTGTTGTTATAGGGGAAGGCAGTGTTAGTTGAGCCATTTTTCATTCTTTTTGATATCTATGGCACAATCGTATTCATAAGTCATAATAGTTTTTACTTACATTATAATTATTAGTAGATCGTTTTATACCAAGATATTATACCTAGTACGCATAGATAATTACTTGTAGCTGATTCAAATAGGGTTGGTAAGCTGACACTTGGTGTGGGGGAATTTGAGCCACAGAGTAGCGTAAGTTGGGTAAATGCTTTTTTTGTATAACTGACGTACACCTTTTACTAAAATTTCATAACAACTCAGCTAACACATCTGCCCAGTGGGTACAGCACGTCTCTGACAAGTCTACACGCTTAATTGATAACTCGACACACTTAATTAATATAGACTTATATACCAACCGTAACAGCATAGACAACAAAGTCTGGTCACATGCGTTGATAGTTTACACGCCAGCATACACTAATCACAATCACTAAAAGTTTCGAAAAAAAAACACTTTTAAATCACAATCACAATCACAAAACACGGATATCAACCAAAAAAGTGACAGGTTTCCATGTTATGATATATATATATATATATATATATATATAACCTATAGAAAGCGTGAGTAGTATAGCGGTCTATTACAAAATACGATGGCGGTGCATGAACCACGTTACCCCTCCGGTGGCGCCACCTGACGGATAATGATACAGTGATGACCTGAGCGCCACCTGGTGACCAGTTTTGAAACTGGAGGCACCCTTTGTGGATAGTATATGAATTAATTTTCGTAAAACAGCGCCCCTAATGCTTAGTAACTGAACTAATTTACTTACTAAAACGTGTTATCACCCAGTGTTTATTTCCTGTTGCGCATGCGCAAACACCCGCTTCCCAAAGTAACGTCATCTAGGGGAAGCGTATGTGGCCTATTTCAGTGAAAGCGTACCAAAAAAGTGCTGGTCTTTGGCCATCACACACCATTCCTTGTGGCATATGGTGACAGGACCCATATCCGGGCATCTGGCCACCTACGATGGCGTCACCTGATGCATTGTAACGGCACTACTGTAGCATGTAGCATTAATTTTTTTCGTAAAGCAGTGCCGCTACGTGTTAAATACGTTTATTATCGACCAGCACGTGTTTCCGTTTGCGCATGCTTTTGTAACATTTCTCTGACATTTTCTTTAAATGTGTGACATTTTTGCAACATTTTCCTTAGATTTCTAGCATTTTTGTGACATTTTATTTAAATTTGTGACTTTGTTTTGTCATTTTCTTTAACAGCGTGACATTTTGTGTCATTTGTTTTACTTTTTGCCTTTCCTCATTCACTTCGTTGCATTTAACTATGCTTTCTTTCTAAGTAAGTACCACTTTTATATGTATTTCATCACTTACCTACCTACATATGTAATGCTTTTTGTACCAATTTTGACTATTATAGAAACACTTTCACGCTGCGTACGACTGAACACAACGAAGATGGTTTTGAAAGAGAACTAATCACCGGAGTTGTCTTCGTCGACCTGTCGGCAGCATACGACACCGTCAACCACCGACGCCTCCTCGCTGAAGTGCTGGAGATGACTGACAACTACCATCTAACCGACGTAGTATGCAACATGTTTGAAAACCGGCGATATTTCGTAGTACTGGATGGAAAAGAACAGATGGTGAAAACTACGAAACGGGTTACCTCAGGGAAGTGTATTAGCGCCATTGTTGTTCAACTCAACATATACACAAATAATCAACTTATCCACCTCGAAACTCGCAGCTTCATTTATGCTGATCTCAAGGCAGAGGCTTCAACAACATCGAAGCAACACTTACATCAGCGCTAGGAACCATGACAACATAAGTAAGTAAGTAAGTGAGTAATTTATTAGTACATGTACAATGTACACGCATTAAATAATAATAATAATAATAATATATCATATAATTGTACGTAATAAAATATTACTGTATACAGAGAGGATCATGGAGACTCCCACAAAGACTTATTAAAAGTCACTACCGTAGGAGCCACCCGTCGTATTCTTTTATTTTAGTTTCTGAGGAAAGCAAAGAACATAGATATAAAGTTATCAACATTAAAATGTAGTAAAGTAAAGTCCACCGTCAATAAAAATCTGGATTTTTGTTTTATTATGCTGCTGTTGTGTATGTCATAGCATGTAGTGAGGTGAGAAAGTGAAAATGTATTTATAGTGTTTGAGTGTAGCTAACATCATTGAAGTTGATTGCGCATGTATGTACAGGGATAATAGTTGATACTTGTGCACGTGTTTTTATAATTCTGAACGATATGATACTTTGCATAATTTATGAAACCCTGTAAACTGTGTGTATAAAGTTTGTCTTTCACATTTTGAGAGGTATTGTTGATAGTAATTGGTAAACTGTATTTAAGACATTGTTTTGCAAAAGTATGCTTTGTACAATAAATGTGAATTTTATTTTGGTTGCATGTATTATGACCATGAATCTTGGAGTTTGTTGCTATCTGCCAATGTTGTAGGTATGTAGGTAATTTATTATGTATAAATTTATAATAAAATTTTATTTTTTTGAAGGGCTAGCATATCATTCACTTTTACTAAGTTTAATTTTTTTAATAGCGGGTCAGTATGTGAATTAATTCTTTGACATTGGAACCCCAAGTCATTAAACAATAGTTTATATGTGGTACTAATAACGTGTTATATAGCATAATTTTAATTATCATAGGCAGTACTATAGATTATGGTGGATCAATAATTAAAAACCCTGCATGACCATGTGGATCTAGTGTCGTTGTTTGTTTTATATTTAAACCAGTGGTCCTTCGTGCACGCCCGAGTCAACTCATGATTATAGCTAATCTATTCATTGAGTTTCGTGTTACATACAGTGGCACCGCTCGATCGGCGCAAACTGTGGGAGCGTTGTATGTTACCTACATACAGGTGTACTCAGAGATGTCATCGACCCTCAGCTCTGACCAACCAATCCCTTACAGTGACCAGGGTTTCTGCTGGACTCCCTTCTCTGTACACTCCTGCTCAAGCACGAATCGCCATTCGGTCATCTCGCTGTTTTCGTCATAGCTATTTTCGGCCAGTCATTAAAACAACAGATAACGCAAGTGATCTATATTTAGTTCGATGTCGACTGATGTCAGACGTCAGCAGACGTTCGAAACCACGAATCACGTCAGCCACCTGCGAACGACGCATGACGATCTACTGCGAGGTGGGAAAACTCTAATAACAACGAAACAATGCGGGACTGAATATATAATATAACGATATGGATCAATTTATTTACAGGATTTTGGTTACGGGCATTTATTCTAGAATCACACATATATAAGTATTCTAGAATCACATATATATAATGCGTAATCCGAAAATTTTATATTGTGGCAAGTAAGACGACATATTTATCGAATAAATATTTGCACGTGTCACCTTTGACCTGTACTATATGTATGCGTGCAATTAATGTTTACTCTTGATTCTATATACTTTATTCGTATAAATTCGGCTTTCCCTTTGATGGTGGCGATGGTGGTTGATGCAACCATCTCATGTATTGAGATGCTCCTACAGGCCGGGGCGGATTGCCATGGGGGTAACTGGGCATCGAACTCCCGGGAGTCCCACTCAACTCAAGTAGACAGGAAATACAACGAAAACTATAGTTAAACTGGAAAAAACCCGAAATGCAATATATA
>SDWI01002188.1:35732-51761 GCA_009193005.1 Lamellibrachia luymesi
CCACTTAATGGGTTTTACTGCTGTAATATTGCATTTTTAATGATCTTATTATATGTTATCAATCCTATTTATTTTCTGTAATATTGATGGTATTAGCGTTTTATTTTCTATTTAATATTTTTTATATAATACAAATGCAATGTAATCAGTAAAAATTGTCTTAAAATAATTTACACACGCGAACATTCTGCATAGTTTTTAACATCTTATATAGGCCCCCTATTGTTATTGTCTCTAAAATCTAGTTTTATCTTGTGAATTAAAAATGTTTGTACACACCCGTGAAACGGGACAGTAGAACCGGATTTGACGGTGTTAAAATAAAATGTTATTATACTGCGTTCCCTTGCATGTTACCATGACGTCCGTGCACGGACGTCATAGTAAAACGTCACGAACCGTCTACGCACGGACGTCATAGTAAAACGCCACGAAACTTCCGCGCACGGACGTTGTAGTAAAACGGCACAAAACATTCGTACACTGACGTCATAGTGAAACGCCACATGGGTGTCNCTTCAGTGGACTCACCAGATAGCTCACGGCTTTCAGAGTAGTCGCTCGTGATCGGCAGACGATGCGTGACGAATCAGATTGTAAAGAAAAAAAAACTTAACAAAAGAGCGACAATGTAGACACTGCTTCTGTGAGCGGCCAGCGATTGAAGTCTGCTGGCTGGGTCGCCCTAGCAGTGATGTGATGTCGCCTCGCCGCTTAGCGCTGTGACACCAAATAAGGAGATGTGTTCTGTGTACCGTTAGCGTCCCGTTACCTGACACCGCTCCGATGCATTCCAGACTAGTGACAAGGGTCGGCCGTCTAGCCCATGTACATAGGCAGGAACATTGCGTAAAAGGTATTATAATTCATGCTGTATTAAATACTGATTATTATATACCTGAAAACAACGATTTGTGCAATGTTTATCTAAACACTGCGTGTTAATTAAATGAACGGATAAAAATAAGTGAAAGGTAACATGTTAAGTAGAACAAAATGACATTACAGGCAAAACATAGGATATACATCACTAAACCATAATGTAAAATGAAAGTAAGATGAAAGGTAACATCATAGGTGGAACAAATTTACAACGTAAACATAACATATTGAGAAAAGTATTGTACCAAACATTCTAAACAAATAAACCAAATTATGTGCCCCAAAAATTAAACATTGCCTTAGCTTTAAATGAACATAAATGAAAAATATATATATATATTAAAGTTAAAGGTGACAATTTAGGTTAATCAATATTTCATCACATACATAACATACTGAAGAACATTACTAGACCATATGATGCATTCCCAAACAACTGGGTGTGCAATGTTTGTCTAAACACTGCAAGGGATTTAAATGAACGAAGATAAATATAATAAAAGTTAACAACTTAGGTTTGTCAAAAATTCATCACACAATGCATTAATCTGTTCAACTTGATAATAGAATGAGACGTGACATCTTATGTTGAAGAAAAAACTTACATTGCATAATTATTAAATGAAGGCAAATTCAAATAATAAGACATGAAGGTGAATTATATCGTCTCTGCTTTGTATAGTCTACGCATATTTGAGAATGTCTTTGAAGCTCGTGCCTTGGTGTGAGGTCTTCGTTGACGAAGATGCGGTTTTCGGTACGGTTAGTTTTATTGAAGTCTTTGAGTCCGCCCCTGGCACGAAACGCAGAGTCCCTACAGCGCTCGCTGCGTTATGTAGTCTAAGCATGTTTGAGAATGTCTTTGAAGCTCGTGATTTCGCAGATCGTGTTGCGGTTGTCTTTGATTATAATCTTGCCACTGGCCGTCCAGCAGTCATTTATTTTGTTAGCCTTTTTCAGTGTTCGGGTTTCGAACGCTAGTTTGGAGCGCCTTGGTGTGACGTCTTCGTTGACGAAGATGCGGTTTTCGGTAGGGCTAGTTTTATTAAAGTCTTTGAGACCGCCCCTGGCACGATACACAGTCTCTACAACGCTCGCTGTGGAAGCGAACAATGGTGGTTCTCGGCTTTATCTGGCCGTCGACTGGGCGTCCGAGTCAGTGGCATCGTTCCAGGTTATTCGACACCATCGACCATACCATACTGCTGCGACGATTGCGTGGCTACGGATTATGTGCCGACGTCCATGCCTGGTTGGCATCGAATTTGCATAATCGAACAAATGTGGTACGCGTGATGAGTACTGTAGCGTGTCGGAAGTTAATAACATTACGACAGGACTTCATCTGAATTTTTTATAAATTCTACAATATTTTGTAGAGAAAGAATATTGCCCATATTGGGAATTTCTTCTACTGCAATTGAACAATTCCTAAATATTGATTTTAAATGGTATTGACCTACATCAGCCATGCCTCTGTATATCTCCATGTGGAAGTTGGAGAGTTTGGAGATGCCACAGAGATAACAAAGCGCAGTCCACTGGCTAGCTTTTCCATGAAGTTAAACCTTTTAAAACGCGATTAATACTTTCCGGAACATTGTTAGTGATACCTCTAAATGGATTATACATATTAAGCTTTTCCAACAACCAGCATCCTGAGTGATTGTTTATACTCGGCTTAATTTCATGATTAAAATATTCTAAGTAGGCATTGGTCCACGTTACTGAAATGTCATCATATAATGTGTGAAACATTTCCTCAGTTTCACTATGAAGTAGATTGTTCAGGTGATCTGCATAAATTGATATTTCATCTGACTTCCCACAATGTTTCTTAATCCAATATCGGATATCTTGTTTTAGATGATTCCAGCAATGCAAAATAGAAATACCAGGGAGAACCTTTTTGGAGTGCGTTAGTAATCTCCTTTTCTCTATCTGTAACTAGGGCTGCATTGCACTTTCTAAGACTAGGAACCAGTTCCCAAGATGTTAAAAAATAGCTCATGATGTATTTGATATTTTCTTTCATGGACCAGAAAAGCTACTGGAATACTAGGTTCATTTGTGAAAAGGATATGTTTCACTGTGAGAGGGGACACATAAAAATCACATATGTTGAATGTTGTGTCATAAAATAATGCAATTGGTTGGGCTGATTTCACTTGTAGAAGTTGTTCAAGCTCTTGGAGTGCGTCTTTAGAAGCAACCATACACAGTAAATCAGAAAAAAATTGTGAGATTCCTTACATAATCACTTAAATGGTAGCCACGTTCAACTAGATTATACACATCATCATGACTTAATCTTCTTTGCTTATCAACACGAGTCTTGACATTTGATACTCGCTTCAGATCTCTTTGATTTAGCACAACTTGGTCGAGGCCATTAATACCTTTTTGTACCATTTGTTTGTATACTTTAGACGGAATCTCATTGACAACCTCTTCTTTAATTGTATATATTACTGAAGGACATGTTCGTTTGTATGGTCTTTCAATATTTTTCATATTGCCATGACGTTTTGGCCCATAATGGGTCTCATCACCATTGTAATGCACCAGTACCAAATTGGGTTTACTAAGGGGGACATAAGTAATCTTGGTGAATTTGTTGGAGCAAGACTTCAGCTTATAATGAGTTCCCAAATTCATGTGATAATAGTTTTTTTTTATAACTGTCATTATTACGGATACCTCTCGAGCCATTTTGTCGCCACGAGTAATCATCACATCGGCAATCATTTCCGATCACATATGTATCAAATAAATATACATCACCAGCAGATGGCTTACTAGCTCTTGCTTCTGAAATATTGTCAGAAGAACAGTTGACAATTTTCATTATCTGCTCAACTGTAAGAGTTTCATTAGGTCTTATCTTAATGCACACTTTGGAGGTAGAGCCACCTCCAACGTGACATTTTGGGACTAATTGCTCTGTTGGTTGCATGGATACAGCTACCTTCTCATCTGGTTGAACGGGTGTGCTATGCTGCTCAGCGAAATGGTCGATCCACTCATCCGCAGTCTTCAGGAAGCATCCACACAGAAAGCAGTTTCCGACATCCACAGGGATGCAGGCTTGATGGGCAATGTGTTGGAGGAGGGCTGCGGGGACTGCATCTTTTTGGGTGTAGCAGAACACATACATGGTTGCAGAAGAGCAGGCGATACAACAACAGCCACACCTCTACCCACTGGCAAGATGTGATGACCAGCTGGTATCTTAGGTGCAGGAGCATAGTGGCCATGGTCAGCTATGTCTTTTTGCTTGTTGTCACTGGACCCCCATGATGAAGAAATCGAGGTTGTTGTGCCAGTGGTTCTGGTCTGTTTTTTTTATCAAGTACCTCATACACTTTTCGCGATAACATACGATACAATCTATGAGGAATTTAAAAAAATAAATGAATGGCTCCAAACCGTCTATATTTTGGAGTGAAATATTATTAGTGAAATACACAAATATTATTAGCGACAGAATCCAAAAAATCTTCCTAGCACAATTATAATATAGTTGTCCTCATCGTAAAGGTATGCATATAAATATAGCAGAGGTCACTAGTCACTCAATTTACTACTGCTTGCTCTGCCAGCGGGCTACTTCTCGATGTGCCACGAATGAACTTGGAACGTTTCGGCCGCCGAGCATTTGCCTGCACTGGCCTCACTCTGTAGACTAAACTACCTGCTAACATCCGTGGAAACGGCAACCAATCGGAATTCAAGAAGCTACTTAAGACATTTTTTCCCACTTAATGGGTTTTACTGCTGTAATATTGCATTTTTAATGATCTTATTATATGTTATCAATCCTATTTATTTTCTGTAATATTGATGGTATTAGCGTTTTATTTCCTATTTAATGTTTTATATAATACAAATGCAATGTAATCAGTAAAAATTGTCTTAAAATAGTTTACACACGCGAACATTCTACATAGTTTTTAACATCTTATATAGGCCCCCTATTGTTATTGTCTCTAAAATCTAGTTTTATCGTGTGAATTAATAATTTATGTACACACCCGTGAACGGGGCAGTAGAACCGGATTTGACGGTGTTAAAATAAAGTTTTATTATTTATTATACTGCGTTCCCTTGCATGTTACCATGACGTCCGTGCACGGACGTCATAGTATAACGTCACGAACCGTCTACGCACGGACGTCATAGTAAAACGCCACGAAACTTCCGCGCACGGACGTCGTAGTAAAATGGCACAAAACATTCGTACACTGACGTCATAGTGAAACGCCACATGGGTGTCATAGTAAAACACCATGAAACGCATGGAAGTAATGATAAAATGCTACAAATCGTCCACGCACGGACGTCAGGGTAAAACACCACGAAACGTCCACGCACGGACATCATAGAAAAACGGCACGAAAGGTCATAATAAAAAGCAACAAAACGTCCTTGCACGGACGTCATAGCAATACGATTAGTGATTAACACGGCAAATAAACGAAAACCTTTGCAAGACGAGATCGATGCGAGCATTACTTGTCAGTGGCGCCGATATGCGAAAGCCGGCAGTATTATACAAAACGAACACAGTGTTCAATATTGATTTAGCTTTATTTTACTGTATGAATTGTTTCAATATAAGTCAAGTTTAGAATCGTTTGCAGGGTCTACGCTTGTAAAATGTTTACAGGGTCTACGCTTGTAAAATGTTACCCAAAGCTGGTGAATTAAAATGAGAGTTCCGGGATGTTTGCTCAGATTCTGGGGAAACATCCGGGTTCTGTGCTGTTTGCCGTGGCCGTTGTAAGCATCGATTACTAAAGCTCCGGGATGTGATGACATCGTTTGTCGCACACACCAGAGCTNCGTCACGTGACCTATGACGGCACAACTCATTTGCACAAATTTGCATAAATTAGCATAAATCGCACCCTTTTGTGGTGAAACTATCGCCAGGGGGCGCTACGGGTCAAGTGTCGACGGTTATGATTGGTCGAGAGCCGTCACGTGACCTATGACGTCACAGCTCATTTGCACAAATTTGCATAAATTAGCATACATTGCACCCTTTTGGCGCTACGGGTCAATTGTGTCGACGGTTCTCATTTGCATATCACGTGACCTCTCTATGGAGGCTGCCATCTTGTTATGCTTGGCAAGCGTTCTGATTGGTCCACAGGGGTGGCTCGGTTTAATACTGACGATTATGGCGCGCTTTTCGTGACGGCGGTAGACTGCATCGATACAGTGCTATTTGCCAACCCTATCATCACACAGTTGTTGGTTCGTAGATAGTCTACATTGAGACAGTGCTGCTTGCACAACCCTACCATCACATAGTGGTTGGCTCGTAGATAGTCTGTATTGTGTCTGTATACATATCACACAGTGGTAAATGTGTCTATGCATATCATATGGCAGTCAATGTCTCCATACATATCACATGGTGGTCAATGTCTCCATACATATCACATGGTGCTCAATGTCTCCATACATATCACACAGTATCAAATGTCTCCACACATATCACATAGTGGTAAATGTCTCCACACACACATCACGCAGCTGTCAATGTCTCCATACATATCACATGGTGCTGAATGTCTCCATACATATCACACAGTGTCAAATGTCTCCACACATATCACACAGTGGTAAATGTCTCTATGCATATCATATGGCGGTCAATGTCTCCATACATATCACATGGTGCTCAATGTCTCCATACATATCACACAGTGTCAAATGTCTCCATACATATCACACAGTGGTAAATGTCTCTATGCATATCATATGGCGGTCAATGTCTCCACACATATCACATAGTGTCAAATGTCTACATACATATCACACACTGGTTCAAACCGGTTTGAACCAGTTCAAACCGACGTGTCTGGACATATTTCGCGAGAAAACTGGTTTGACCTTGACCTTTTGATCTCGCGGTGTTTGTGTAGACTCGTGACGATAGGCGATATATAGATGTCGACGCGAAACGACATACGTCGAAAAGTTCTCGATATAATGCAATGATGCGACATGCGTCGTATAACTTACATGCACGGCTACGTTTTTCCCGCTGCATACACGAACATTCGTCCACTAGGTTACGATCTGCTAGCAGGGTGAAAATGCGGGGTCGTGTTTCTCTTGCTGGTGTGAAAAATTCCATGACTTCGTTCGAACGTTCCAGAAAGTGGCGGTGTTTTTTTTGTTGACCTTAAAATTTTGACCTCGCGATGTTTATGTAGACTCCTGTTATTATAGGCGATATGCAGATGTCGACGCGAAACGACATACGTCGAAAAGTTCTCGATATAATGCAATGATGCGATATGCGTCGTATAGCTTACATTTACGGCTACGTTTTTCCCGCTGCATGCACGAACATTCGTCCGCTAGGTTACGATATGCTAGCAGGGTGAAAATGCGGGATCGTGTTTCTTTTCGTGGGTGTGAAAAATTCCATAACTTCCTTCGAACATTCCAGAAAAGAAGAAAAAAACTACATGAAACCGGTTCAAACCGGTTCTGTGCCTAGACACGTCACGAAAAGCGCGCCATAATCCTCAGTATTAAACCGAGCCGCCCCTTGGCGATCGTATCATCGCAAAACAGTGCCCTAAAATCTCCTCATTTTAGCGATAATAGGTGATTTTATGCAAATGAGTTGACGTCATAGGGCTCTCGACCAATCAGAACGCTCACCACCGACCTTTGACCTTGACCTGTAGCGCCACCTGGCGATCGTATCAGCGCAAAACAGTGCCCCAAAACTCCTAATTTTAGCGATAATAGGGGATTTTATGCAAATGAGGTGGCGTCATAGGGCTCTTGACCAATCAGAACACAAGATGGCAGCCTCCATAGAGAGGTCACGTGATATGCAAATGAG
Source organism: Lamellibrachia luymesi (assembly GCA_009193005.1). NCBI lineage: Eukaryota > Metazoa > Annelida > Polychaeta > Sabellida > Siboglinidae > Lamellibrachia > Lamellibrachia luymesi. Next base: position 43,489 of record SDWI01002188.1, read on the forward strand.
GAGGTGTGACGTCATAGGTCACGTGACTGCTCTCGACCAATCAGAACCGTCGACACAATTGACCCAGTAGCGCCTCCTGGCGACAGTTTCACCGCAAAGGAGTGACGTGACTGCTCTTGACCAATCAGAATGTGCTCCAAAATTTCCTCATTTTGGGCGATAATAGGGGATTTATACAAATGAGGTGTGACGTCATAGGGCTCTCGACCAATCAGAACGCTCGACCTTGACCTGTAGCGCCTCTTGGAGATCGTATCAGCGCAAAAAACAACATGGCAACAAAAACAAGATGGCAGCCTCCATTGAGAGGTCACGTGATATGCAAATGAGGAGGTATGACGTCATAGGTCACGTGACTGCTCTCGACCAATCAGAACCGTCGACACAATTGACCCGTAGCGCCCTCTGGCTATAGTTTCACCACAAAAGGGTGCAATTTATGCTAGTTTATGCAAATTTATGGAAATTAGATATATAGGTCACGTGACGGCACTCGACCAATCAGAACCGTTGACACTTGACCCGTAGCGCCCCTTGGCGCTATTATATTGATACAACTGTCACACTGAGAAGTTAAATCATGCAACATATTTATAGTTTAGAATATCGATAATGACGCTGATTGGCTGCTGGCGCTTCACGGTTACGCCTATACAAAATGGAGCCGGTAACAGTCAAACCATATATCTGAGGCCAGACTCTTCTCGGCGAGTTCACGAAGGCGTGCGAGAGTTGGATAAGCGAGACTAAGCGGTTTTGAGAAAGACAAATGGTGGTTCCGTCATTCCGATGCAACTGCTGTCACGGGCTGTGTTGTGACGCTATTTATATAATTTATGATGTTAGTTATATAATTTGTATTAATAACTCCCACATCAAAACCCCACCTCCCACCTATTTTTGGGCAAACCTCCCATCTATTTTTTAGGCCAATCTTCCACCTCCCATCATTTTTTTTTACCAACATCCCATTTCCCACTTCCTGCTAGACCCCTTCATTTCATAATGAGGTCGCTCCCGTTTTTGACATTTCACATATATTTTCGCGCATTCATACCCCATTCTAGCCAACGAAGGTGATTTTTTGTCACGTCTACGAGTTGTATTGGACAGTTAAGCACTCTAGTGCTTTAGTGTTATTACTAACTCTTATACAGTTTCCCTTCGAAGCGAGTAACTCGAAACAATACCCAATTTTGAGAACAATAGAACATGTCTTGGGCGACCACCCCTTATTTATGACTGTACGTGTGAGATAAGATAATATACACGATGGCGCATTTATACGCATGTATTAGGTTCATTTATTGGCATTTGTGTTTAATTACATACACATGTATTGGAAACAAGATAAACTTAATTAAAATGGGAAACATATAACTTGTCCCGCATGTATGCTTGCCTATGCCTAGCTACATAAATTGCAGACTTAGCTTAAGTAAACATTTTTAATTAGCAAAGGGTACCCCACAATATAAATTTCTAATTAAATGCAACTCGTACGACAGTTGTACGAAAGTTGATCCGTCTGGCGGCTAATGGGACAATACAACTATAGTGCTTTTGTGTTTTGTGGAGCGATCTGTCTTTTTTCGCTCGATCGAATGTCGACTGTCGGCGTGTTCCGGTCGCAGATAACAGGTCAAAATAATGCGGTGGTGGTTGATCGCGTTTCGCAGGTGGTCGCCCAATACAGGCACATTATTGTTTTTAACAATTCGTGCTAAGGATTGTGGTCGCCCAAGACGAGTGATCGCACAAAACATTAAGAGGGGGTGTTGCAGGGGTTTCAACCTCCCATCTCCAACCTGTTTTTGGGGGCACCCTCCTACCTTCCACCTGATTTTGAGGACAACCTCCCACCTCCCTCTTATTTTGGGAGCCAACCTCCCATCAACTTTTAGGACAAATCTCCAAATTCCTGCCACGATATATTATTATTAGCGGGATCACGCGGTCCATTTTGGTGTCTCCGTGAACACGTGAGCGTGCCGAACGTGATAATGCGTTCACTTGCATGTTACTATGACGTCCGCGCACGGTCATTATAGTAAAGTGCCACGAAGCATCCACGCAGTGACGTCATAGTAAAATGCCAAGAAGCGTTCATGCATGGACGTCATAGTAAAATGCCATGGTACATACACACATGCACGTCATGGTAAAATATCACGAAACGTCCATGCACGAACGTCATCAAAATGCCACAAAACGTTTGTGCATGAATGCCCTAGCAAAATGCCACGAAACGTCATAATCAAACACCAAAAGGCCTCCTCGCACGAACGTCATTCCTGTCATAGTAAAGCACCACGAAACGTCCACGGACGGATGTCACAGTCTCATGTCACAAAGCGTTTGTGCATGAATGTCATAGCAAAACGCCGAGTGCATGTGTACCAGTTGTGATCTTTAATCAGAACTCAATTGGGACTTTTCAATTGAGACTATTTAGGCACATTGTTCGGCATGGTGTAACTGCGCTCTGGGCACAACACAACTTGACCCCGTTTCTTAGTTACAACGCTTGATGTCAGAGATACGTTTCACTCGGTCACACTCGACTGATCAGAATCGTTGAAAAGCCACAATCGCAGTAGTCAAGGCTCAGACGACTAGCGGCCTACAGAGGACGAAGTGTATCGGACGACAGGTGAGTCACGGCGGTTTTGAACAAAATCGAAACATAAAATGCGAGCAAATAAAAATCTCCATCTTACTCAATATTGTTACTATTACACATTTATCCATGTCTCTAAAGTTGGTTTATAGAAACAGTTTGTGAGCGGTCTTTTAGTGTCGCTGGGAACTGCACTACAGTAGGAGTTATGATCATACAATTCACATTTTACCACAGCTTAAGGTTTTGACTATCTGCCTAGTATTAGTATATGTAGTATACTGTACATTATAGCAATGAATGAGAACACGTGTAGTTGGTAATGGTAACGGTGTGTATGCCCATATGTCACATTATCAGTCAACAATTGCTGTTGAGGCTGGTTCAATAATGTGTGCCTCAGTGGGCATTCTTAGCCTATCCAACGATAAACAGCTATGACATTTTTTATTTCTGTGTGAATATTCGCAGGAAACTTACGTGTTGAAACAGGAAACAATAAATCAGAGACGGTGCCACCGTATGTGAGTCATGCACTCGCAGATATACTCACGCACATGTATGTAACACAAATTAGGGCAGAAGAATCCATATTGTGAGCGAAAATCCACTTATATGTAAGTGATCAAGCTACTTTATTTATGTTGTAGCAATTTAATGTTGTTATAAGTAACATATCCACTCTCATTTTGACAACGTTGTGTAAAAACCATAGACATAAATGGAACACGTTTGTATGACAAGGTATGACGAGTTTCTCCATAAGAGAGTTGTTCTTGTTTTGACAACAATACATAAAAACCGTTGTTAGGACGTAAATTACTTTCCCAGAAACTGCAAAAGTTCACGTGTATAGCGCTGTATTCAGTCCTTGGGACTGCTAAAACGCTTTACACTTCACCCCCTGGCAGACCTGTTCATTCCAACACCATCTCGACTGCACTGGGAAGCATTCAGCCACGCTGCAATTACTGCGCGAGAAACTATTCGTTCACATGTCCACCTCTGTCTGTAGCCAGGTACTCATTCGTACAGATTAGTGAACTGTGGCAATGTGGGGAGAATGAATTTGCCCAAGTTTCGAAACGGGAGTAAGAGGATTCGAACCCGGGTTCTCTCGATTAAGAGTCTGGCGCATATATATATATATATATATATATATGTGCCAAAGTTATTCCCAACTATAATAAAATAAAACTACAACGTTATAACTTTTTTACTGTCGTGTTAACAACGTTTAATAGCTAGTGACCAAATTATGCAAAAAGCGTATAATTTGGTTTTGATGACTAGAATGTTTATTAGTTGACGACTGTGAGTAATCAGACTGCAATTCAGATAAGGAAACTTATATTTATCAAACTGCATTAATCACCCGTGTGCGGTTATGTCCCGGATTAATGGGACACAACCGCAATAAGTGCGCGGATATAGGCCTCACATACAGTTTGGCGTTGGCGTTGGCAACGGTCCAGTGGGCAAAACCTGGTTGGGCCAATGAAATGCCAATGTGCCTTCTTCATTTGACCATTGTTTTCTCTTTATGATTGTCCCAATGAGAATGTGCACCTTAGGCCAAGTCAAGAGACAGTGACAATATCATTAGCCCTATACTGGTCCCAGCTTGTATAAAAAAGTTAAATCGGTAAGGAGGTGCCAGGTTGCAGAACTAGCTTTATTGTCATTTCCACAGGAGAGCTCTCAATGGCTCTATATCAAAACAGCAGGTGGCAGCACCAGACGGTAATAATGTCCATTACATCTCCCCAAACTTTATAACCATAGCGCTTTGCTTCTAAAAAAATTATATTCGACATGTTGAAACAAATTACAGTGCAACATCACTGTCTGTCGAAAGTAGGTAGTTTAACATGAAAACTTTTAAATCGTAGTCTTAGTTGAGGATGGAGATCCCACTGGATTACTTGCTAGGACTACCGGAGATGGTACAGTAGGAAGGGCAGGCCACTGGGCTGGGTCAGGTTCTTCTGGCCAGTATCTTAACAGCTCAAAGTCAGTGTTGATTTTTCGAAAATGACTTCACATTCTTCAACAACACTGTGTCTCCAATATCAATGTCAGACTTAGTTTTATTTCCCCCTGCCTCTGCATATTCGTTTATCTTGTTTTTGTCATCTGGTCCTTCTGACGAAGTCTTTCTTCCATTTCCACAGCACGCATTTCGGGTAGCTTCATATTCAATGGTACTCCATTCAAGACAGTTGCTGGTGGTTGTCTTGTCTATGTGTGCGGGGTAGCCCTGTAGTTTCTCAGAAACCTGTACAGCTCCTGTTTCCAGGGTTTACCTTCTACTTGTGCGCACTTGCAGACTTTCCCTATGGTTCTCATAAACCTTTCTGGTACACCATTGGCTTCTGGCCAACATGTTACCCGCTGATGGCGGCAACCTTGGTTGACAGCAGACTTTATTTAATTCTTCGCTTTGGAATGGAGTCCCGCTGTCTGTCTTCAGATTGTCTGGGACACCTCTTGATGAGAATATCTTGTCGAAGACTGGAATAACTCTCCGAGCTGACACAGATCTTATCACTTCGACTTCAGGAAATTTGGAGTACTCATCCATGATGACAAGTAGATAGTCACCTGAGGGTAACGGTCCCTAAAAATCAGAGGTGAGACCACTTCCTTGATGGAAGATCATACATAACTAATGGTTCCCTTGGCTTTGGGTCATACGCTGCTTTGAATGCTATGCACTCTTCAAGCAGACTCACTCAGAGTTGGGTCTGCCAGCGTGGCTTCTAGAACTTATGTACTACTCATCGCCTTTGGGATAATTTCCTCTGTGATAAAATTCACATACTCTTCTGCCACGAGTTCGTCTCGAGAACTCTTATCCGACACTTGTGAGTGGCGAAATAGGTAGTGTGAAGGGTTATCTTTACCCTTGCGGTACTCGACAACTGGTTGGTAGTGCAGCAGCCTCAAAACCCATCTCTCCAATCGCAGGGGCAGTTTGGCTCCGGGGTTTCCATACAACTAACGGCTTGTGGTCAGTGACTACTTTAACTGGCGCCCCGCCCCGTAAACATACACGTGAACATATTCACAGGCCCAAACGACTGCCAGCGCTTCCCTCTCTAACTGACTATTATATCGCTGCTCGAATGGTGTCAAGGCTCTGCTCCCGTAAGCAACCACTTGGGTCTTCTTGTCGTGGCACTGTACTAGCATCGCACCTAGCCATATGTTTATGTGATTTCTGTCTCCTTCTCCATGTCAAAATAGACAACAACTGGAGACGTATCTAGAACAGTCTTTAGCACCTCAAATGCGGAGTGCGATTCGAGTTTCCACTTGAACTCTTGCTCAATGCATGTAAGCTTCCGCAGAGGAGTTGAGTAGTTGGGGATAAACCTTGCGAGGTAGTTTGTCATTCACAACAAACTTTAAACTTCTCCCACATTTCTAGGAGCGGTTCTACTTTCTTCGGATCTGGTTCGATCCCGTTCTTTGAGAATACCACACCATAGAACTCCATCTTAGGCTTTCTAAACTCACACTTGGCGATATTTGCTGTGAGTCCGTTCTCATCGAGTCTCTTCAGCACTTGATCCAAGTACTTGTCAAGTTCGGCATATGCTTCTTCATCGGTTTTGCCTTTCCCGAACACAAATGTGTCATCTGGCATATTGAAAGAACCATCAATTCCTGAAATAACATTTGCAACAACATTCTGGAACACTTCGCTTGCACTCGATATACCGAAGTTAAGACGTTTGTACCGCCACAAAATATCGTTAGTGGAGAATGTGGTGATATAGAGAGGTTCTTTGCTAAGCACCAACTGCTGGTAGCCTGACGTTAGATCTATTTTGCTGAATATACGTGCATTGTTCTGCTTTTGAACAATATCATCAACCGTCGGCGATGGATGTTGCTCACGCTTAATCGCCTTGTTTGCCTGTTGCATATCAACGCAGATGCGAACCTCACCAGGCCGTTTGGGTTGGGGGGCAACTACTATCGGGCACAGTCAGGGAATTTGACCCTCAACTCCGTTCAATAACATTTTGACACTGATGGAATGGGATTCTTCTGTGGCGTTGGTACAGGGGGAAAGGCCTCATTGATATGATGGTTAAGTTTTTAAACTTTCCAATGCCATCAAATAACTTAAGATATTTCTTCAATTCAGGACACTCAGTACTCCCAACATTATGTACCACGTGATCCGCAACCTTGATGAGTCCGAGTGTTTGACTCTCCTTTAGTAAGCAGCCGCAGTTTCCTTTCATAACATAGAAAACATCATTAGCTCTCCTTTGATCACACACAATGGTGCTGATAAATCTTCCAATGGTTACAATAGGGTACCACGATACGCATTCAGTTTGTCATTTTGAACGGTTTTGCTACAAAGTTAAATTTAGCACCTTCTATACTACTTACACAACCATCCCACACAGTGATTTTATCGTTTACAGACTTCCTTACTGTAAACACAATCGTCAACATCTAGTACATTTTCATACACTTTGTGAACAGACTTTTTCACTCGAACTTGTTTGTTTGTGTTACTTTTCTGTGAACAAAACTTAAAAAATGGTTTCTGCCCTGACATTCTTTCCAAATGCTGGACATAATTCACGACCACCCTCATCGGGGTAACCTTTCCCACAGTTCCGACATCTCTTTCCATCATGTGTTGGTGGTTTTGCTGCTGGGATTGTTCTGACTTGCGATGTATCTTCTTGACATCTTGTCTGACAAGTCTATTTCCATCTCAATGTTTTTCGCTTGAGCAAGTTCATTATTTAGACCTATTTCAATAATGTGTTTCAACGTAAGTGCATCATTCTTGAGCCCTTGCTTGCGAAGCTTGGAATCATGCAGTTGTTGAATGGATGACACCGGACTTCAAGTTCTCCATAGATATTGGTAAACTTGCTTGACGTACGTCAACCTTTTGTTTTTAGTCAAGTCAATTTAGTCAAAATCATAATCTTGCACCTCTCTTAAATGTGCGATGCCCATCAGCGTGTAACAAAATAGCCAGGCCTATGGCCGGGTACGGAAATACATCCTCATATTACCAGTGGTTTCTATCGACATCACCTTTAACAAACAATACACATTCAGATGTATATAAACACAAACAGCTCCACAGCACGTACGCACGCACACAATTTTGTTTCTGAAAAACGAGGTATGTTTTCATGAATTTCACACAGCATATTGTCTTATCACTGTGCAGGTGACATTTAAAACAAAATAGTTGGACAATTTTTGCAGGAATATAAAAGAACAGTATAATGGTCTCGCCCAGTCAATTTTGTTTACATTTAGAATTACAAGTCAATTCTGTTCAGAAATCGTTGAGATTGTCACGGCTTGCTGTATTTTTATGGTTAAATTAAACATGCCAAATACCCAATAGATTTACCTGTGAAATCATCATACATTTGTAAATATTCGACTGACGGAGAGTCGGTTAATCCATGTAAAAGAATGTGTTACATGTCGGCTCGAGTCGACGTGTCCGACGTAATCTGACAGGGTGCGCCACCGTGAAGAATTGTTCGTTAGTTGGCAGAACTGTAATGAAGTGAAGGACCAGCGATCTCCTCGATTCTACTTTCATTATTTTTCAACCTAACTTACTGAAATTTTAGGATAATATTAGTTATAC
>SDWI01002189.1:11664-39472 GCA_009193005.1 Lamellibrachia luymesi
ATTAGTCATAACTGGGGTGGCTCCTATGATAGCGACAGTATGTCTTAATGGGAGCCACTGATCCCTACTTGTTTTAACATTAAAAGTTTTTTTTTTATTATTAATTATGGTTATCTATACTGGTTTCAAATAAAGATGTATGCACACCAGTATTATTATATATGTGCATATATTTTATTTGTGTTAATGCATATCTCTATTGTTTCATTATTTGTTATTTTTGGGGGTCAAAAAATAAACTTCTCGTTCTTGTTCTTGTTCCTGTTCTTTGGAAATCTGTGAATGCAACTGAAACTTTGTCCTTTCCTTTCAGATTGACAAACACCTCAGAGATTGAGAAACACCTCACAGATTGACAAACACCTCAGAGATTGACAAACACCTAAGAGATTGACAAACACCTCACATATTGACAAACACCTCACAGATTGACAAACACCACACAGATTGACAAACACCTCACAGATTGACAAACACCTCACAGATTCGTCGGACGCATCATCGTTCATTTGGTGGCATTCTGTTGTATCAACTGAGTCGTGCGTGTAATACAGGCCCTCTCTTTGCTGTTTTATAATTATTTATGCATTGGTAGCCTTCTATATTTACTTGATGCGTCTTTGCCGTACAGTTTTTCGTGTCACTTATGTTACTCCAAACACCAATGGTTTATACTCGCTAAGTTGTAGTTTCAATTCATTTATCTTGTTTAATAGAGAGTCCGCATTAAGGTACATACATGTTAAGGCATTATTTACACAGGTTTGTTGCTGGAGGTGATACTCCAGGCTGGATTTGGCTCAGCTTCTCTTCTTTGTCTTCATTACGGCTTTTCACCAAATCCGTTCTCTCTAAAAGGGACATGTCTCTTCGTATATACGTTTCTATGAATATCGTTGCCAGATTTTGTCAACAAATTGGCTTTGCTCAGCAGCTGCGTTCTAATCTGCTCTTTCAAAATGGCGTATTTGGCCTCTGTTAGGTTTCCCACACAGGTTTCCCACACAGGTCAAGCACATCCATTTTACACAACGTTCAGAGCATATGAGATTATTGCATTTTTCACGTTGTAGTTTGTTATCAGTGTGAGTATCAGCACTGACAGTATAAGTACTCACAGTATCAGTACTGACAGTATCAGTACTGACAGTATCAGTACTGACAGTAACATACTTTTTTGATTCACTTATGCTGCTTGCAGATTTCGTATCAAGTTACCCTCATAGTTACTGCCTCGTGTATCGGTCTTCGTCTTCGTCTTCGTCTTCGTCTTTCAGGAATTCGGTAAGGGCCGACAAAAATGTTTGGCCCCGCACATAGTGTGTGTGTGTGTGTGTGTGTGTGTGCGCGCGCGCGTGTGTGCGTGTGTGTGCAAGCATGCGTGCGTGCGTGCGTGCGTGCGTGTCTGTCTGATATTTTTTGGAAAGTGGTGTTTATCGCTTGCGTAGTCAGTGGTATGTCAATGCGATACACTCCAAGGAATTTCACTTACGTCGAACACGAATTATTCTGTGTTGGAATATTATCAAGTAAACGTATATCACGTATAGAAATACTTGCTAATGTGATACCCTCGAAGAAATTCCATCGAAAATTAAATATTATGAGTTGGAATATTGTTTTATTATACCAATTAAACATCGCGTCATCGAACGACGATCGCCAATGTCATGTATACAACAAAAACAATGTTCTTTCTAATCTTCTTTGTTCTGTCCTTGCTCGGTGTGGTGATGGTGACGAGCCGCGAGCCGTGTTCAAGGCCCGCTCGGGGGCAAACATTCGCCGGGATTGCTGTTCAAGTAAGCGACGGACTGGTCATCAAGAACGCCATGCACGAAGCTCACCTGTAACATTACAACAATCAATCAACCATTGGGTGCGTTTGACGTGCGCGGTGAACAACTGTGCGTTTTACCTGCTCGAATGCACATTCACACAGACACATGCACACACCAGAAGGTGCCACGTTTGACAACTAATCACAGCCGATAACGATCTAAGACTATCCTTAGTTATAAACACAGTTACAAATAAAGGATACGTTTATATATAGAAACAAATAATAAATGTATAATAAGAACAGCTGTGTCATCTCAATCGTAACCGTAGTTTTCCTTCAATTAAGTTAAACAGTAGTGCTAGGCGGCATCGCTTCGTGTACTTGCTAGGAGTTCGTGCATATTCGTTTTAGGGAAACATCACTAAGGCGCGATTCAACCGACCTTGGCATAACAATTCTTGACTACTTCGTAATACACTTGATCAAAGCATTAACGCAATATGCAATCCGAAAACGTCGACATTATCTACCTATATAGGAACAATTCTTTGTTTTGGTAGAATCACCTATTTCAATCAGTTTAGATTGATATACGCAGCTGAAATTATCCTAAACGGCCTCAATGCATTGCTGTTTGTATTAAGCCATTTATTTCAGAGGCCCAACTTTTTAACAGGCCAGACATTATCGCTGCCGATCCGCTATCACAAATAGACAGCTAACCTAAGGTTGACGACAACACTTATACTTACAGTATCCATGTATCCATCGAAGAAGCAGTCTCCCCCACAGACGCAGCCACCGAATACCATCGGAGCTTTGACTCGGTCGAGTCGCCCTAGAAGAAGTGCAATGCAAATACAAAAGTCTGTTCGTCCTACTTTTCCTTTCCTTGTCTCCACCACTCTTCTATTGCAAGATACTTTTCAATTTCTATGTTGGCATGTCCTGTACGTAACAGTCTAATATTAATCAGATTCGACACTTTCCTTCAGTCTGGTTGTTTCCCCTAGTTCTGCAATTCTCCACGGCTCCAGGTTTAATTATACTATGATCCACGTGTACACCTTTATTAAGAAAGTCAGTATTACATCTTACCACTGAGGTCTTTCTGTTCTTGTAGTGTTCCATCCACGTAGAAAGCCACCGATGAACCATTGAAGGTGAGGGCGTACTGGTGCCACGCGTCGTCACTAACCTGAAACAAAACAACGCGTACAACGTTGGTGTCATTAGATCACCTGATACAGCTAGATTAATGCACACACACCGATAGTTTTTTTTTCTAGCGATACCCTATATCTTGCTATCGTTCTCCACTTCCGTCCAAATCCTGCCAATACTATCTTCGCACAATCCTCCCATCTCTCATTCTACCCTTCGTAAGTGCATCCGCATCGACGCATGTTGTTGATGTTAACATATCACATATGCAATTCTCCACGGCTCCAGGTTTAATTATACTATGATCCACGTGTACTCCTTTATTAAGAAAGTCAGTATTACATCTTACCACTGAGGTCTTTCTGCTCTTGTAGTGTTCCATCCACGTAGAAAGCCACCGATGAACCATTGAAGGTGAGGGCGTACTGGTGCCACGCGTCGTCACTAACCTGAAACAAAACAACGCGTACAACGTTAGTGTCACTAGATCCCCTGATACAGCTAGATTAATGCACACACACCGATAGTTTTTTTTTGTAGCGATACCCTATATCTTGCTATCGTTCTCCACTTCCGTCCAAATCCTGCCAATACTATCTTCGCACAATCTTCCCATCTCTCAATCTTCCCATCTCCTCCGTAAGTGCATCCGCATCGACGCATGTTGTTGATGTTAACATATCACATAAACACCACGGTGACACCACAATTACTCATTTGGGGCCTTAACAAAGAATAGAGTTTCAACTTCTAAAACTAGTGCCGACATAAGTTCTTTTTGACATCTAAGTAGTTTTCTGGATTACATGTCAATTTTGAACACATACATTTAACCACGCACTATATTATGTTATACAGTTCCCTCCACGTTCTTATGATATACGTAGATACAAGGGTTAATCAATTTGTAAATAAAGATTTTAGTATTAAACAATCTGGTGCTTTATAAACATTCCTGGTGGATCAACTCAAGATAAAGGATGTTAACTTGTACTAACATGCAATGTTACTACAAGTTAAATATCAATTTACCATCTCGAATCGTCAGTTCTCAAGTAGACGAGGGTACTAATAAAATATGTCATGTTTCTGACACTCTGAACACAAATAATTCCTGCATATCATAGAAGCTTGGTTTATTTGTTTCATAATACTAAAATAACAATAAATAGCTACGTTTAATCAAATACAATTTTCTTGCACACATTTTGTACTTACAGCCGAACAGGTACATCTTAAAAAATGTCACAATAAAATATACACAATATAATCACGAAATGAAAATAAGAAGATAATTTCATTGAAGATGGTAGTACATACATACCTTGAAGAAAACGCAATTACTATTACTGTCTTGCAAAAAGTGAGTACATACGATTGAATCGAAGTCCACAGAGTCACCGGCCGAGTTGGTAGCTGAGCCACTCACGCCACCGGAGACAGACTTGGCGTACAGAGACCCGTCGTCGCTGCACTGGGAGTTGTCAAGCAGAGATCGCTGACCAGACACTCCGGGAGATCTCTTGAAGAAGAAGCTGACGGAGAACGTCTCGAAGATGTCCAAGGAGTTGCTGAAGTAGGCGAGCTCCAGCTTCGACTGGGCAGAGCTGTTGAAAAAGCCGCACGTACCGGACATGCAGGCGTTGTCACTGACAACGACGTTCTCGTTGTAAAGCCAAAGGCCCTGTGAGGCTTTGATGTCGTCGTCGAATGTGACACATGTGATGCCCTTGAGCATCGGGTAATCTGTTGAGACAGAGAAACATTTAGTCGCAAGGCTTGTCCACCCACTTCAGGATGCAGCCCTGCGCTAACCCTTTCAACCTGTCATGTATTCGCGAAATCGACTCTTTTGCCTGCCGTTTGCTCTTTTTTTTTTGGCCACTTTTCAGTAGTTCGGTTACCCCATGTGTGGTCTTTCATGATTACTATGTTGCCTGCCCATTTCCACTTCGTTAGTTATAATATTCAGTGTTTTAGGCATAAAATAGTTGTGGTTTGAGGAATTCATTGATGGTTGCCCCTATCTTCGTTCTCCTTATGAAGTAAAATAACATTGTTTAGATACAACGAAGCAGCGAATAATGACAGTAGAATAACATTTTGGTAAATGCTTGCAAACGTGTCTTGTCTGAAGAAGGTCTACTCAAGACAATGATATCGTTGCAAACTTACATGGCTCAAAGCGCACACACNTATTTGCACACAATTCATATAATAATTTATGATTAAATGATATTTATCTAGCTGATATGATAAGCAAGACTTGATTACTGCTCTTCCATTTTCAGGTATCTGCCCACTGCTTGAGGTCGAGGGAAGCCCACGTCAATTCCAACTGGGAAACGAGACAATGGACTGCGCCCCAGGCACCATGTTCAACTTGAGCCTGTGCACGTGTGTGCGCTTTGAGCCATGTAAGTTTGCAACGATATCATTGTCTTGAGTAGACCTTCTTCAGACAAGACACGTTTGCAAGCATTTACCAAAATGTTATTCTACTGTCATTATTCGCTGCTTCGTTGTATCTAAACAATGTTATTTTACTTCATAAGGAGAACGAAGATAGGTGCTACCATCAATGAATTCCTCAAACCACAACTATTTTATGGCTAAAACACTGAATATTATAACTAACGAAGTGTAAATGGGCAGGCAACATAGTAATCATGAAAGACCCCACATGGGCTAACCGAACTACTGAAAAGTGGCCAAAAAAGAGGAAGAGCAAACGGCAGGGAAAATAGTCGATTTCGCGAATACATGACAGGTTGAAAGGGTTAGTGCAGGGCTGCATCCTGAAGTGGGTGGACAAGCTTTGCGATTAAATGTTTCTCTCTCTCTCAACAGATTACCCGATGCTCAAGGGCATCACATGTGTCACAATAGTAGCATATATGCTAAATTGTTTATTACATCATGATTTGTTTTGTGCCAGATATTGATGTGCACGCAGTGCTAGTGTCCAGATGATTTCAGACAGTAGCCAGAAATTACCGCAGAAAGAAAGGTGGAACACGTCCACGTCCACTGTACCTGATGGGACAAGGGGGACGCAGTCACAGGGACGACTTTCGACGTAGTCTCCCACGCACGGCTCGGCCTCACAAACACGGCTTCTGTATTCGCGCTCATCGCACATGCACGGGCCATACGCGGAAAATGGACCGAAGTCGGCGGCTGAAAATACAACCCGTTTTTAGTTGCCCTATCTGTGGTTGAGGGTGATACATTTCCACCCGGTGCATATATTTACTCTACGTCATGTTACACACACATGGCCATCAAAAGTGAACCACTTTTTCGAGATGTCCGGGTCTCAAATGTACGCCGATTGAGTGCTACCTTCTAACAACATTGATTTAACAACCAAACGCAATAAACAACGAACGTCCAAACGTTACTCAATAGAAACCTCTTGTTGTCTTTATTCAGCACGAAGGATAATGTTCGTGTACTTCATTTAAGTTTGTGTAGTCATAACAGTTTATGTACACCTGAAGCTACGAGGCACGTCAGATAAGATTGCTTCGTAGGCAGACAATGGCATCCACACGTAACCTGTCAGACAAATACTTGCTAATGCAGCGACACTTACCGGCCTGGAGGGCAACCAGTGCGAATACGGCAATAAGAAGTGATCCCTTCATCTTGAATTTACCTGTACATGCAAATACATTTATTTAGAACGGGAATCAACGTTCGTCCGTCCGTCCGTCCGTCCGTCCGTCCGTCATAAGCATGGATACATTTTTTTAATAGTTTTATATACAGTGATATGTTTCAATTCGATAACTAGTATATAGTTACATATTTCTCCGGAGGGCAGATTAAACATAGATTACAAATGTTGGACTCTCGATAATCCAATGGCTTCCTTGTCCACTTGCCATTTGGGCCTTTGCCTTGGATGGGAATCTTGGTAAATGGTGTATCCAACTATAATCGAGTTAGCGTATGCTTGCTTGTTTGTTCACGTTTTCCTCCTAGACGGCTTGCACCTCGGGCGCCAAACTTTAATGGATTAATCTCCCCACGATTGAAAGGTAACGCCTTTTTTGTTCGAAATACCACGTGTATCAAGGGTTCTTAGTGGTTGTCATGGTAAATCAACAAATGTTCGCTACGTAAAACGTTAACTTCCAACACTCGCACAAACCAAGCGCGCGTGGCGATTACTTCGGTACGTAAACCGTTTGAGAGTGCGTAGCGCCATCTGGACTTTTTATATTTAAAAACGTTAATTTCCAACAATTACAAAAACCACGCGCGCGCGGCGAATACTTCGGAACGTAAACCGTTTGAGAGCACGTAGCGCCATCTGGGCGGTTTACATTAATTATAGTAGAACACACGCGGTTGTACATAACAACGACTAGGTTGATACGTGCGTAGATCCCGTCCTAGGCGCAGGCATTTTTGCTAGTATTGATAACGGTAGGGCGAACTGTTGTGTCGCAATGTCGTCACAATGCTATTTAATTATATAGTATTAAATTTAGTTCGTCTCGTCGAATGAAACATGAAAATCTCACCTCAGTTCTGTGCGTGTCGGAGCAGGCTGATGATTCTGTCTCGAATGACCAACTGTAGTCACCGTAGCCCTTATATACCCGAGTTTCGCCCACTCGGTTAAGAGCATTGGACGCGGGTCGATTTCATGATAACACCGTTAAAATGGACATAACGCTCACATTGCCGGTTCACGACAGGAAACGTGTGAAGAAAGGTGTATGTAACGTATTTCTGTTAGCAAACTGGCCATTTACACTTTTATTGGGATAATTGGTCTGATGTTAGAATTTGCAGTATGCATATAATGGTGTGGATTCCCGGAACGTTAATGCGGCGTTTGTAGAATATACGCATTTCTCGTTTTTAATGATAATGGGTTCAGTTAATTGTTTCGCAAATGTGATTAATTAAAAGCTAATTAATTGAAAGCTAATAGTATGCCTTTGGACGATAAAACGAGTCTTGTTTCAACGTGCACTCAATTAAACTGTGCCGCCAACACATTCTGTTTCTCGTTAGACATACGTAATAGATGGTTTGCTTCACCGGTTGTCATAAAATGTGAAATCTGAGAAAGTGTTATGGTAACAAGAGCAATGGCTGGTTAGCAAAGCGCCAATTACACAAACAGTTTACAATGCGTTTCAAAAGTGTACCGAATATCGTTGTATATTTACACTATAGTATAGTACATATACAATAAAGAAAATTAACACAACGTAACTAGTAGTAACTAAGAATCGTGTATCTCTCTTTCTCTCTTGCGTGTGAGTGAGCGTAACAGCATTTATGAGACAACCTAAACAGGGCAAAGTATATTTATCTAACGAAATAAATAAATATATATATGTATGTATATATATATATATACACACACACATAAACACACGCATATATATATATATANTAAATTAAAACTGTATAACAATCCATTGTGTGCGAAGTATGGTCGAAAATTTGTGAAAAATAAAATTTTTACAGGATGATTTATTGATTTGTCAAATATAAAATTGTTAAAGGATAATTGATCGATATGTCAAACAAAATTATTACAGGTGATTTATTGATTTGTCAAACACATAACATTGTTACAGGATGATTTATTGATCAATTTGTTTTGAAATAAAAAATTACAATATAAAGTACAATATATACATGTATGGCGAACCTAAAATACCTGCATGATTATAGTAATGGCAAATTTCAAATATCTATATATTATGCAATATCTCGAAAACTACTTAGCCGATTATCATGAAACCTACACACTTGATGCCGCCAAAACCGTAAGAGAACGCATAAATTGTAGATATGTGAGCAGATATGGATATGTTCAGAAATATATAAAGTTCGTTCCAAATGATAGCAATGTTACTTTGATTTGGTAATACATCCTTCATTGACATATCAGCCCGATGAATGACGACAAACTAATTATATGACGTGTTTAAAAACAGCGCACCTCCTGCTTTCTGTTACGAGTATCCATCACGTGAATTAGTTTTGTCAATTTTCAGTTGAATCCGCTACACAGCCTTTAACCAATGAGAGCAATGATGAGACTCGTAGCAAAGTTGAACGTTTGTGCTTAATTCAAAGCACACAATATTACAGGATTAACCTGCCGATGAGCCACATCCGACGTGGATGCTATTATAACTGAGCAGTGATCTGCCATGGCTGGCACAACATGACAATGTATTGATGTTGCCCGGCGATATTGTAAGGTAAACCTTGTCAATCTGATGTGTGAAATCCGTTACATCAATCTGATTGCAAAAATATAATAACAACTAGATTAATAGCCGTTCGTAATTTCTATGTCGTAAATCAGCGTAATTATGCAAAATGTTTTACATTTCAACAACAAATATTTTATTCTAGCATATCCACTCGTTCAAGCAAACCTGTTTGTTTGACACAGTTAGTTTTTGAAAATGCATTATAGACTATTCATTATCGTGACCATTAAACAAATTAAACTTTTTAATCCATTATTAACTATTCTTATTATAGCGGATTCAATGATGTGTTTCGACATACCTATCGCAAAAATTAAAATCATGAAATAATTGTTAGTAAACCAAACAGTTCTATAAATCATATGGATACCAATTAAGTGAAAGCTAATAGCATACCTTTAGATAATAAAACGGGTCTTGTTTCAAAGTGCATTCAATTAAATTGTACTTCAACACATCTCGTTACTCATTAGACACACATAATCGATGGCTCGCTTCACCGGTTGTCATAAAATGTGAAATCTGATAAAGTGTTGTGGTCATAAGATCAATGCCTGGTTAGCAAAGCACCAACTACACAAACCGTTCTCTCTCTCCCTCTCCCCCCCCCCTCTCTCTCTCTCTATTGCGTAGTAGTCATCTCTCCGTGGAATATTCTGTGTTCACGAACATGCTGGTTTTTCCAGTGTGTTCACATTCGAATGGGGGACAACATGTTTTGCTATGCTTATTTGAGAAAGGGTGTGATACAGTAGGCGCCGATTTCACCAGTATTCATCAGACAACGACGACCAATATAAATGATATCACAACATTTATGAGGCTACTTAAACTGGACAAATTACATTTATCTAGCGAAATCAAAACGTTCGAAGCGCTTTGTTCTTACAAAACCAATACGGATTTGAGTTTTCAGAGCTGTACGGCCATATCTATAGAATATTATTTCATGTCTCGCCCACAACCGATTTATACCACTACTACAATCACATTATCCTATTATATGCATTTACCTCTTTTGTCTATGTTTCCCGTGGCTATTGTACATAGACCCACTTTGGTAAGGACGAAAGATGATTATGAAGCCTCCCTCGTGTGTTTCTGTTGCTGCTATTGTGCAGTAAGTATTACTGTAATCAGATGGACATGATGATTTGCGGCACCATCCGGCTATCTAAAAATTTCAGAGTTGCCAAGTTGTGTCGAGAAACTAATCTAAACATTGAACGGGGGTTTCCAGTTTCCTAATAGGACATCAGCCTTACTAGGCATTCAATTTGTACAGGGGACAGCGCTTCATACATGGGAAAACATTGATAAATTGACACATATTTCATTATGTGTGCTGTAGCGGCTTACATAAATATGGAACGAAATATGTTCAACTTACACGAAATGTTTAAAACAGCATGTTGATATCTCGTAAGACCCAATGTGTAATACGCATCAATCTACTAGGATCCTATTCAAAATTACACATCAACACAATTGGAAAACTTTCAAAGAACGCAGTAAGTTTTATTGAAAGCAACTATGAACGTACAGTCGAAACGGTATTCAATCTTATTTCAGAACTCAACTGACAGAACTAGGACGGACGCTGAATGGCCACACTGTATTGACTAAATGTTCAGACGAGGGAGACGTTCAACACGCACGAGGCGTGCTAGTAGGGGTTTACTATGTGTCTGTATGCCCATGTAGCCTTTTATTTTTTCTTACGTAAGAATTTTGTTGGCTCAAATTGCAACTGTAATGGGCGGTCCATTGTTCATTGCCATTGACAGTCAGCATGCCAATGAGGCGCTAGTTCAAGTAACACGCACAAACCACGCCCATGTCACGATCACTCTGGCAGGAGAGACGGTGCTGTCACGCCGATTGTCTGCCGATAATCATGAGTGAATGCATAAGTGGCGTTTATGCGTGACGTAACCGACATATACATACCGACATATACGTACGTACATACTTGTATGCATGCATGCATGCATACAAACATACATACATACATACATACATACATACATACATACATACATACATACATACATACATACATACATATGTATACAATTGTATTGTTTGGGTTCATCACAAATATGTAAAATCGAATAGCGGTTGAAATAGTCTCGCTTATCCGAGTCTCGCATGCCTTCGCGAACTAGGCAAGAAAATAATCTGACCGCTGTTTGATAGTTATCGTTAGATGGCGTCACTGGACGAATTAATTCATGCTGACAATAAGGATTATATTTATAATTAACATGACTAAACGAATAAAAGAGAACATAGAAACAGCATAAATATGTTTTATTTTAGAAGAACGTTTAGAGAATAGTCGACTGAAATGTAATGAAGACATTCAAAGAGCAACTAACGATGACAGGAAGGTCATGTGCAAAATCAGGAAAAGACAATTCTAATTTTTAGGTCACGTGATGAGAAAGGGAGCATTAGAACATCAGGTGACAAAGGGAAATATTGAGGAGGAAAAAACAGAGCTCGGCAAAGAATTAAATATGAAATTATGACTGAGACCAGATTCTGGCCGCGTACATAAATATATTACTTAGGCTCTCATCCGGGTATTTAGCCAATTCATCAACTCACACAATAAACACGTATTTCGTGTATGTAGTCATCACCATACATATATCATGAAAGTTACTTGACAATAATCGTGCATTAATATAAATTATGTAAAAATCGTGCAACCTCGACTATTGTGACGTATTAAGGGAGGCCCGCGTACACAAAGTCTCAAACAAAGTCTCAAATAAACGTGTTATTTTGGCAGAAAATTTAATATTTTAGTAAACAAAGGCCAAAATATATTACATAAGGCGGGTTTGGACGCAAACAGCATAGCCATGTTGTGTTGTATTGCGATGACAGTGTTCACCGCGAAATACTACTCTGACAGATGTCTCAGCAATATCAGCTGTGTTACCCATATTCGTGGACCGCTGAGGAGTAGCTTCAAGGGTACGCCCATAAGTGTGCAACTCTTCCAGCTTATGCTGGCTTCACTCAGTCCTTTATCACGTAATTTGGGCTGCTAAACACTTCTGAACAATCTGTGACTTAATATCACGGGTCTTGCTTTAAAATTTGCACTTCTTTGCCAAATGTTGTAATCTGGCGTGAAATTTGTCAAGGGTTTCCTAGCTCGTTGTTTGGCTTGTCTCAAGGTGAATACTTCGTTCTCCTCGTTTCGCCTGGACATAAAATACGCCGTAAGCTTTTCTTTCGCTTGTGCGAAGCTATCATCAGTGACCACCCCTATTGCATCACTTAGTTCAAACATTCCGTCCCCAACATGATGCAGCATCATCGTTTTGACACGCACATCGTCTGTAAGGTCTGTAGCCACCATGACATTTTAGAATCGGCGCAGCCAACGCTCCCATCACTCTCCAGAACTGTCCACTGGCTCGATAGAAAACGGTGGTAAAGACAAACCTTCTCAGCACAGCGTATTGCATCGCCTTTGTGTGACACAGACGATCGAATCCCATCCTCGTCGCCAATATGTCGTGTTCCATTTTGGTCATGCACCAACATGTGACATTTTAAAAAGCAATGCCGCTTTCAAAACACACATCTTTATTCATCTGGGCGGAGGTCACAACGCAATACGGGGTTGCCAATGTACAACAAAAAAACGGTACTAGTAAGGTAAATAACATTGAACATAGCAGTCGCATAATACTACTGCCATCCCTCTTTAGCGAGGATGAAGTTGCTGGAAATCTGATAAAACTCTAATTGGCGTATACACGACACAATCGTCGACAAATTACCTGACTGTGAAGTTTATGGTATTTGGCAAATCATTAATCTACGCAAGAATTAAATAAATGACCGATCACTGTTTCCCGAGGCACCCCTGACGTGGATCCAATCCGAATCCCCTCCATCTATAACTACTCTTTCCTTCATTTTAGTGAGGAAATTTGAAATCCAACTGAAAGTGCTGTCAGTGATGTTGATTTTATGACGTACGCATATGTGCGGTGCCGCATCGAAAGCCTATGAGAAGTCCATCATTACCAGGTCCATCAGCGTTCTAAAGTCAAGAGATTAGACCAGGTATGGATAAGGTGGGTCACGCAAGATTGGTGTTTGCGGAAGTTGAGCAATATGTTGCACATTGTTTCTATGCACGATGTGATCAAGCACCGTAGAACATATGGAAGTAAGCGAGACAGGTCAGTAGTTACGTGGTGTAGATCTGTCTCCTTTTTGGAAGATCGGATATATGTAGGCCATTAACCGGTCTAATTGAATTGGTCCTGTGCTTACAGACTGAACACCAGTCCGAATGCCGGTGCAACTTCCTCTGCTGCCAGCTTCAAGATCAGCCGGTACCACACCCGGGTCTGAAGCTTTGAGTTCATAAAGGTCTTTGAATAGATTTATTGCTCCTTCTATGGTGATTTTCATGATAAGTATTGATTGGAATGTGTCAATTTATGTGTGAAAACAGACTGGAAGTGTTCTTTCAGAATGTTTTCTGAAAACAGTTGATCCTGGCTTCTGAAAGCTTGGATACCTGTATATTTCTTCCATTTCTTAATTATTGTCTTGTCATATTTACCTTGTTACGATACTGTGATCGGTTTTACGTTTCACCGGGTTTGCTCAGGTAATCACCATCACCAAACATCCAGCTTATTACGTGTGAAGACATCTGCAATTCAAGGTGAAATCGTTAGCCACCGAATTGACATTTAACACTTGGTCGACGATGATCCCGCCTACGTAGATTTTAATTGCTTTGTTGATGGACAGACATTAACACTGAAAGAAGATTCATTACAATCCATTTAGGTTCTTCCTAGCGTCAAAATGTGGATGCAACCGAACGAGATTGTTTGTCTGATTCAGATATTTTTGAATTCGCTTTAGTTTTCTTTAAATAAATGTAAACATTCTACGAATCTTCTCTGAATCAGAACATATGCGTTTTACTAAAGCCTCAGCATACTAAAAGTTAGTATGTGTATAACATTAATTAAACCCAGACCTTACGATATTGCGATGCTAATGATAAAGGCTTAGTCAATGTCATATACTTTATTTACGTCATTATACCAAATTCGATGTGTAGTCATTAATATATTGGTTCCACCAAAGTTGACTTAGTTAATCAATCATTTATGGAGTATTTTGTGTAATGTAAAGAGCGAGATAGGATTAGTCGAAGCTGACATAAGACAATCGCAGACAATTGAAAGCTGCACAAATCTTCACTATGAAAATAAGCGGAAATTAAAAGCTTGTGAAGTTTTATTAAATGCAATATCTAAGTTATGCTTCAAAATATAATTGCCAAACAGTTTTTGAAAGAAGCCATAGAGATGATTATGTCTTGATATTATTACGACTAAACATGTATTACTGTATCCTAACATATTGTTTTACTAATACTTCTGAATAATAGTTTTATGGTTGTAAATGTGTTTGTAAGAGGGAGAAAGTCACTCTACCTGCTAAAGTGATGTTTATGATTCCAGCTAGTATGGAATAGTATGGATTCTGTTATATCCAACTTGGCATTTGTTCTGAGCAAACCATTCCGTACAGAACCTCCATGTGCCCTGCGTGGTCTGTCTCGCATTGGATAGTGCATTGAATGTTATCTTTGTATCGTTATTCTCGCATTACTATGTCATAAAGTATTAATTTCAATGAGACAACCATGGTTGTTCAAGTGTAACCTTCTACACATGCCGTCAAGCAGATTAGGCCCATTTAGATTTTGAAGGTTACTCGAGCCATGATATGTCCATTCAGCGAAAAATAAAAAACGAACATTGACTATATTCTGGGGAAATGCCTGGTTTAAAGCTTCATCTTCAATCCGATTTAGTTAGAGTTCAATATGCGGATGCCATAGGTATGTCTGTTCTGCCCACTGGTGGGAGAGCACAGCTCCGATGCCATATGGTGATGCATCACAGCTTAGTACCAATTGTAATGTTTTATTATAATGCACCACAACTTGAGAAGAGTGCAACAACATATTCGACTCCACAAAGACGTTTACATGCTCTGATTCCAAGTGTCAAGACGTGCAACAATTTGTGGAGTGGCGCCAAAACTGTGCTGAGGTTCTCCAGGAATTTGTGGTAGTAATTAACCATACGCAAATAGCTTCGCATTTATGACACCGATGTTGGCTCTCGATACTTTGTAGGGTGATAAGCTTGTGGATACATTCCAGAAACGAGCACTTTTTCCACACGAAGCCTCACACCAACTGTATGTATTCAATTCAGCAATGTCACAATATTTGCACGAGCTTCTTCAGGAGTGCCGCTGGACACTAGGACGTCATCAAGATAAATTACTGGTTTTCCCTGCACCAATTGTTCCATGGCACGTTGGAAAATTCCTGGTGCTGACGACACAACATAGAAGCGCCGCGTATAGGCAGACAAACCTTTCAGTTTAGTAATTCTGGTGAGTTTCTGCGATTCCTCACTGAGAACTATCTGCTGATATGCATGATTCAATTCCTACTTGGAGTAGAACTCACATCCCGATAGCATTGAATACAGGCCATTACTCTTTGGAATTGTTTACTTTTGAACCAGCCACATTCACGGACAGTTTGTAATCACCGCAAAGGCGTACATGTACATGCCCACTCGCTTTCAACACTGGCACAATTGGAGCAGCCCAGTCTGGATGTTCCACCGGTTTAATCACTCCTTGAGCTAGTAGCCTATCGAGTTCAGCTTCGAGTTTTCGTCCTTAATGATAGTGGAGCAGGACATGGTTTGAAAAAACGAGTATCACATTGTTCCCTGGCCGTCATTCTGGAAATATTCCATACTATCCATGCGGTGCACTGTTGGCCAGTCTAGTTTAAGATGTTCCAACCAGTTTCTACCAAGCAGACATGGACCTGTGCCTTACATTACCAAACAGGGCAGGTGGCATGATTTCTCCTCGTGATACACATCAACAGTCAGGAGCCCCACGAGTTGTTCACTTGCCTGTTCCATTTTGTCGTTATCCTCGTCGCCAATTATTACGTCTGCGGGATATTGACATCTCAGGTAAAGCTTGCATAATTTCTTATAATTATAAATCAAGATTATTAATGCTCGAAATTGTCATTGCCACGAAAGTAGCAGCATTATTTAAATGACACATGATGAAATTAATTAATAATTATGTATTATTCAACATATATGAAGTATTCGTGTGTGATTGTCAACAACATTCGAGTAATCATACTCGAACTGAATCATAGTGGTCAAAACGGCCAAGTAATCTTAATCGAGCAATCGATTACATTGCCAAAGTAATTGTAATCGATCACATTGTCAAAGTAATCGTAATCGTGAATAAAAATCACAACTATGCATTTGTGTGGATGTCTGTTTCTCAGAGAGTGCATCTTAATAGTGTTTGTTTTCGTCTTAAATAACATTGATTAGAATGCTACCATGGTTTTTTTTTTACTTATTTCATTATGTCAGTTATATTCTTGGATGTAATCATGATTGTAATCGTGATTGTAATCGTGATTACACACACAAGTAATCATAACCAATACCACCCAGTTTCAAAGTACAGTGCAACACGCTTATAACGAACTACTTTGTGGGTAGCTAACGAGTTCGTTATATCCGTGAATTCGTTATATGCGTGTTTACGCCTTTACCCGCTAGGTGGCAGTGTTTTATGTGACAGTTTTTAAACTATTCGCCAGGAGTCTATCAAACGCAAAGATATTTTGTTGTGTAACATTTATTTAGATGACACATAAAACAGTTACATATGTTACTATTAAGTGTAGTTATAGTATAACATCGCAGTTCACCGTCTGTGAAAAAGTAACGAAATATGACGTAAACACATGGCGAGCACGCCGCGTCCAAGCACACTAAAACACGACCTGTGGCTGGATGGAGCCACGGTAACTACAGTACTTCTTCTTGTACAACACACACAGAATGACATGAATCTGCTTTGAAGAAGTCCTCTATTGACGTTTGTTTGCTGATGGCTGGGGCACCAGACAAAAGGAAATCCTCAAGCCAGACGCAGTGCGCTGCAGCGTCGTCTGACTGCGTAGGCCGTAGCCCTGTTACGGATGAACTGTCGTATATCGCGCAGCCTGTCGAAACACTGGGCGATGTTCTTTATCTGCTCAGCAGGAGATGGGTCGGACTCGCACCAATGTTTATTTAAACATAGCTTAGTGGGCAGCTAACAACCTTTGATGATTTCCCCCATTGACCTAACTACTTTGTCACAGGCGCTCTGCGCGGCCACGGCATGGCTTCCAAGAATTTGCGAACAACCGGGCGATTTTCAGTTGGACAGAAATTCGTTATACGGCGAAATTTGTTCGTGAAAAGGTGTTCGTAATAACCGCGAATTCGTTATACCCGTGTTCGTAATATGCGTGAACGCTTATAATGGAAAAGATAGTGACAAAATTCGTTATATCCGTGTTCGTTATAAGCGTGTTGCACTGTAATACATACTATAGTGTATTCCGATTCGGGGTTGCCCGTCTGGCGCCCACTTTGGTTTTGCTAACGGGTTTATGTTTTATGTATTTATGTTATAAAATAAATATTGTTTAGCTATATTAGGCAGCTTTCACTAAATCATGTCGTAAATAGCGATGTCAATACCCCGCAGACGTAATAATTGGTGACGAGGATAACGACGAAATGGAACAGGCAAGTAAACGACCATTTTCGCCCGAGCCGGTCGATATAACCACAACAGGGTGGGAACGCTGGTTGCGACGCCTAGAAAACTGTATAGCAGCTAAAGATATCAAGGACTCGAATCCTAAGAAGGCAATGCTCGTACACTGCTGTGGAACACGAGCTTGATTTAAGTGATAGTTTTGGCATTGTGGCTGGTGCAGCGAATATTGCGCAATGTGGTGTTCACGCACGCGTAAAGCAATTGCCTAAAATGAAGAAATGCTCTTTAAGCAAGGAAAGGGAAAAGGGCCTTAGTGAGCCAAATATAACGCTGGCAGAACTGATTACAATGGTACAAGGCGAATCGATGGCCGGCAGTAGTGTCACCGATGGAGATGGCAAGGTTCATAAGATGTATAACCCTAGACGCGACAGCATAATCAGGCAAGTGACGTTGCGGGCAAAGTCAAACCCAGCAGGGACGCCACTCTTGGCATGATCACTAGGCAAGCAGTGGTGATAGCACATCTAGACTCAACAGGGGTCGCCACTTCAGCCAGGCGTTTAGAGCTGGCAGTCACATTGACAATGGTTGTGGTGGCACAAGGCGTAATATGCCTTGTGCCACCATATGGAGAAGAAAATGCGACAAATGCGGACGCGAAAATATTTTCGCAAATGTATGTCATGCAGCAAATAAAATGCACTTTGTGAAACATGAATCGAGCAGTGCTTATGTGAAAAAGCATATGATGCAGGATAATCATAACGTTGAGTACAATCAGAGCCTGTACAGTACAACATCGAACAGAACCAAACATACTGGTCCATACATGAGGGTAATGATGCTAAACAATGTACCAATAATTATGGATATTGACACTGGCTCAGATGTTACTGTCATCAGTTCAAGACAATTTGAAAAAAATCAATGCACTATCCAATGTGAGACGGAGGGTCTGCACGGAATGGCTTGCTCAGAACAAATGCCAAGTTGGATATAATAGAATCCATACTATTCCATACTAGCTGGAATCATAAACATCACTTTAGCAGGTAGAGTCACTTTCTCCCTCTTACAAACACATTTACAAACATAAAACTATTATCTAGAAGTATTAGTAAAACAATATGTTAGGATACAGTAATACGTGTTTAGTCGTAATAATATCAAGACATAATCATATTCTTTCAAATACAGTAGCACGATTAATAAAACTGTTTGGCAATTATATTTTGAAGCATAACTTAGACATTGCATTTAATAAAACTTCACAAGCTTTTAATTTCAGCTTATTTTCATAGTGAAGAGTTGTGCAGCTTTCAATGCTCTGCGATTGTCTTATGTCAGCTTCGATTAATCCTATCTCGCTCTTTACATTACACAAAATACTCCATAAATGATTGATTAACTAAGTCAACTTTAGTGGAACCAATATATTAATGACTACACATCGAATTTGGTATAATGACTAAGTAATGTATATGACGTTGATTAAGCCTTTATCATTAGCATCGCAATATCGTAAGGTCTGGGTTTAACGACTGTAATACACATACTAACTTTTAGTATGTTGAGCCGTTAGTTAAACGCACATGTTCAAAAATATCTTAATCAGACAATCTCGTTCGGTTGCATCCACATTACGACGCTAGGAAGAACCTAAATGGGTTGTAATGAATCTTCTTTCAGTGTTAATGCATGTCCATCAACAAGTAATTAAAATCTACGTAGGCAGGATCATCGTCGACCAAGTGTTAAATGTCACTTAGGTGGCTAACGATTTCACCTTGAATTACAGATGTCTTCACACGTAATAAGCTGGGTGCTTGGTGATGGTGATTACCTGAGCAGACCTGGTGAAACGTAAAACCGATCGTAGTATCTTAGCAAGGTAAATATGACAAGACAATAATTAAGAAATAGAAGAAATATACATGTATCCCAGCCTTTAGAAGCCAGGATCAACTGTTTTCTGATAACATTCTGAACGAACAGTTCCAGTCTGTTTTCATACATAAATTGACAAATTCCAATCAATACTTACCATGAAAATCACCAAAGAAGGAGCATTAAATCTGTTCAAAGACAGAAAAAGTGTGGTACCGGCTGAAGCTGGCAGCACAGGAAGTTGCATCGGCATTCGGACTGGTTTTCAGTCTCTAAGCACAGGACCAATTCTATTAGACCGGTTAATAGCCAAGATATCTCCGATCTTCCACAAAGGAGACAGATCTACACCACGTAACTACCGACCTGTCTCGCTTACTTCCATATGTTGTAAGGTGCTTGATCACATCGTGCATAGAAACAATGTGCAACATATTGATCAACTTCCGCAAACACCAATCTTGAGTGACCCAACTTATCTAAACCAGATTTCCTGCAACCCCATCGTCGCTAACCAAGGATGGCAGTAGTACAGTACGACTGTTATGTTCAATGTTATTTACCTAACTTGTACCGTTTATGTTTGCACTACACGATACCTTGTGTGTCCATTGGCAACCCCGTATTGCGTTGTGACTTCCGCCCAGGTTAATAAAGATGTATGTTTTTTTAAAGCAGCATTGCTTTTTAAAATGTAACGAGGATGGGATTCGATCGTCTGTGTCACGCACAGCCGACGTAAAACGCTGAGATGGAACAGGAAGGTTTGTCTTTAGCACCGCTCTCGATTGAGCCCGTGGGCAGTGCTGGTGCGCCATTGGAGCGGTGGCTACTAAAATGTCATGGTGGCTACAGACCTCACAGACGATGTGCGCGTCAAAACGATGATGCTGCATTATGTTGTGGACGGAATGTTTGAACTATGCGATGCAGTAGGGGTGGTCACTGATGAGAGCTTCGCACAAGCGAAAGAAAACCTAACGGCGTATTTTATGCCCAGGCGAAACAAAGTATTCACCTTGAGACAAGCCAAACAACGAGCTAGGAAACCCTTGACAAATTTCATGCCAGACTGCAACAGTTGGCAAAGAAGTGCAACTTTTAAAACAAGAACCGTGATGTTAAGTCACAGATTATTCAGAAGTTTTAACAGCACAAGTTACGTGACAAATGACTGAAGCCAACATAAGCTGGAAGAGTTGCTTACTTATGGGCGTACCCTTACTTATGGGCGTACCCTTGAAGCTACTACTCAGCAGTCAATGATTGGGTAACACAGTTTCTATTGCAGTGACATCTGTCAGAACAGTATGTCGCGGTGAACACTGTCATCGCAATACAACACAACATGGATATGCTGTTCACGTCCAAACCCACCTTATGTAATATATGTTGGCCTTTGCTTACTAAGCTAGTAATTTTTCTGCCAAAATAACACATTTGAGACTTTGTTTGAGACTTTGTGCACGCTGGCCTCCCTTAATACGTCACAATAGTCGAGGTTGCCCGATTTTTACAGAACGGCGCATGCGCTTATCGATCGCGCTGGTTAACTTGTAACTTGCCAACTGGAGAAACGACCGGAATATCTCACTTTTAGACACATTGTGTGTAAACCACTGGTGTGATATACTTGATTTTAGTTGCACATGGTTAGTTTTTATTATCTCTTTTAGGTGCATAGCCCCAAAACAATGACTTTTTTAGCCTCAAGATTTTAAACGACACGCACTGACCGTTTCATACGTGTACCGTGGCCTACTACACGCGCAGTGGTGTCAACAAGTAGAGGAAATACGCTCAAAATAAATAATTATGAGTACTTTTATCGTGACTAGTGGTCAATATTTCTGTAACTCAACCCGCCTATGACGGCATGTGATGTTACGGTGTTCATCACAAAACGTCCTAAATTATTACGACGTTTTGTGATGAACATAATTTATATTAATGCACGATTATTGTCAAGTAACTTTAATGATATATGTATGATGATGACTGCATACACGAAATACTTGTTTATTGTGTGAGTTGATGAATTGGCCAAATGCCCGGATGAGAGCCTAAGTAATATATTTATGTACGCAGCCAGAATCTGGACTCAGTCATAATTTCATATTTAATTCTATGCCGAGCTCTGCTTCTTTCCCCCTCAATATTTCCCTTTGTCACCTGATGTTCTAATGTTCTCTTTTTCAACACGTGACCTAAAAATTAGGATTGTCTTTTCCTGATTTTACACATGACCTTCCTTTCATCGTTAGGTGTTATTTGAATGTCTTCATTACATTTCAGTCGACTATTCTCTAAACGTTCTTCTAAAATAAAACATATTTATGTTGTTTCTATGTTATTTTTTTATTCGTTTACTCATGTTAATTATAAATATAATCCTTATTGTCAACATGAATTAATTCGTCCAGTGACGCCATCTAAAGATAACTATCAAATCGGCGGTCAGATTATTTTCTCGCCAAGTTCGCGAAGGCGTACGAGACTCGGATAAGCGAGACTATTTCAACCGCTATAAGTTTGCCATTCGATTTTACACATTTATGATGAATCAAAACAAAACAATTGTATACATATGTATTTATGTATGTATGTATGTATGTATGGTATGTACGTACGTACGTATATATCGGTTACGTCACGCATAAACGCCACTTATGCATTCACTCATGATTATCGGCAGACAATCCGCGTGACAGCACCGTCTCTCCTGCCAGAGTGATCGTGACATGGGCGTGGTTTGTGTGTGTTACGGGCACTAAGCGCCTCGTTGGCCTGCTGCCTGTCAAACTGGCAATGGACAATGGACCGCCCATTACAGTTGCAATTTGAGCCAACAAAATGCTTACGCAAGAAAGAATACAAGGCTACCGGGGCATACGTACACATTGTAAACCACTACTAGCACGCCCCGTGCGTGCTGAACGTCTCCGTCTTCTGAACATTTAGTCAAGATTGTGTGGCCATTCAGCGTCCGTCCTAAGTGATGACCAGTTGAGTTCAGATATAAGATTGATTACCGTTTCGACTGTGCGTTCATAGTTGCTTTCAATAAAACTTGCTGCGTTCTCGAAGTTTTCCAATTATTTTGACGTGTACTTTTGAAAAGGGGTCCTAGTTCGTACGAGAGATCAACATGAAAGATCACTATGTGTAAATTTATCAATGTTTTCCCATGTATGAAGCGCTGTCCCCTGTAGAAATGTAATGCCTAGAAAGGCTGCCACCTGGTGTCCTGTTAGGAAACTGGAAACCCCCTTTCAATGTTTAGATCCACACACGTTTCTCGACACAAATTGGCAACTCTGAAATTTTGAGATAGCCGGATGGTGCCACAAATCATCATGTCCATCTGATTACAGTAATACTTGCTGCATAATAGCAGCAACAGAAACACACGCGGGAGGCTTCATAATCATCTTTCGTCCTCTATTGGTGGGTCTATATACAATAGCCACGGGAAACGGATACAAAAGAGGTAAATGCACAAAATAGGTTAATGTGATTGTAGTAGTTGCATAAATGTATCGGTTGTGGGCGATATATGAAATAATATTCAGTAGATATGGCCGTACAGCTCTGAAAACTCAAATCAGTATAGGCTTTGTAAGAAGAAAGCTCTTTGACCGT
Organism: Lamellibrachia luymesi; assembly: GCA_009193005.1. NCBI lineage: Eukaryota > Metazoa > Annelida > Polychaeta > Sabellida > Siboglinidae > Lamellibrachia > Lamellibrachia luymesi. The sequence goes on from SDWI01002189.1 coordinate 35,089, forward strand.
TTTGATTTCGCTAGATAAATGTGATTATTCCAGTTTAAGTTGCCTCATAAATGTTGTGATGTGATTTGTATTGGTCGTCGTCATCTGATGAATACTGATGAAATCGGTGCCTACTGCATCGCACCCTTTCTCAAATAAGCAAACCAAAATATAGTGTCCCCCATTCGAATGTGAACACACTGGAAAAACCAGCATGTTCGTGACCACAGAATATGCCATGGACATATGACTTCTACAGACTCATCAATGTCGACGTGCGGCACGTCCGAGTCGGGTTTCATATAATAGTGTGAGTATCACCAATGTCTCAAATAATATATATAGAAATACATATAATGCCTGTTATTGTTATGATAAAGAAATGATAACATCCTCCCAGCTAAATGTTTAGAATATCCCAGTAGTTTTACTGACAATTATTGGCCTACGGGCTGAACTAATAATAAAACAATCTCGCTATGTTTGGTTTTATCTACTACTCAATAGAGAGTGAGAGGGAGAGAGAGAGAGAGAGAGAGAGAGAGAGAGAGAGAGAGAGAGAGAGAGAGAGAGAGAGAGAGAGAGAGAGAGAGNCGGTTACGTCACGCATAAACGCCACTTATGCATTCACTCATGATTATCGGCAGACAATCCGCGTGACAGCACCGTCTCTCCTGCCAGAGTGATCGTGACATGGGCGTGGTTTGTGTGTGTTACGGGCACTAAGCGCCTCGTTGGCCTGCTGCCTGTCAAACTGGCAATGGACAATGGACCGCCCATTACAGTTGCAATTTGAGCCAACAAAATGCTTACGCAAGAAAGAATACAAGGCTACCGGGGCATACGTACACATTGTAAACCACTACTAGCACGCCCCGTGCGTGCTGAACGTCTCCGTCTTCTGAACATTTAGTCAAGATTGTGTGGCCATTCAGCGTCCGTCCTAAGTGATGACCAGTTGAGTTCAGATATAAGATTGATTACCGTTTCGACTGTGCGTTCATAGTTGCTTTCAATAAAACTTGCTGCGTTCTCGAAGTTTTCCAATTATTTTGACGTGTACTTTTGAAAAGGGGTCCTAGTTCGTACGAGAGATCAACATGAAAGATCACTATGTGTAAATTTATCAATGTTTTCCCATGTATGAAGCGCTGTCCCCTGTAGAAATGTAATGCCTAGAAAGGCTGCCACCTGGTGTCCTGTTAGGAAACTGGAAACCCCCTTTCAATGTTTAGATCCACACACGTTTCTCGACACAACTTGGCAACTCTTAAACGTTTAGATAGCCGGATGGTGCCGAAAATCATCATATCCATCTAATTACAGTAATACTTGCTGCATAATAACAGCAACAGAAACACACGCGGGAGGCTTCATAATCATCTTTCGTCCTCTATTGGTGGGTCTATATACAATAGCCACGGGAAACGGATACAGCAGAGGTAAATGCACAAAATAGGTTAATGTGATTGTAGTAGTTGCATAAATGTATCGGTTGTGGGCGATATATGAAATAATATTCAGTAGATATGGCCGTACAGCTCTGAAAACTCAAATCAGTATAGGCTTTGTAAGAAGAAAGCTCTTTGACCGTTTTGATTTCGCTAGATAAATGTGATTTGTCCATTTTAAGTTGCCTCATAAATGTTGTGATGTGATTTGTATTGGTCGTCGTCATCTGATGAATACTGATGAAATCGGCGCCTACTGCATCGCACCCTTTCTCAAATAGGCATAGCAAATGTATCGCACCCTTTCTCAAATAGGCAACATATGTTGTCCCCCATTCGAATGTGAATACACTGGAAAAACCAGCAGGTTCGTGAACACAGAATATGCCATGGACATTTGACTTCTACAGACTCATCAATGTCGACGTGCGGCACGTCCGAGCAAGTCGGGTTTCATATAATAGTGTGGATATCACCAATGCCTAGGTATGTCGCATCGTCGAATCCGCTATAATAAGAATAATTAATAACTGATTCAAAACTTTCATTTGTTTAATGATCACGATAACGAATAGGGTAAAATGCAATCTCAAAAAATAACTATATCAAACAAACAGGTTTGTTTGAAAGAGTGGATATGCTAGAATAAAATATTTGCTGTTGAAATGTAAAACAGTTTGCATAATTAAGCGGATTTACGACATAGAAATTACGAATGGCTGTTAATCTAGTTGTTATTATATTGTTGTAATCAGTGCAATCGTGTAGCTATTCCAGGTAGACATAGCGGCATGGGTTCTAATGCTTAAACCAAACTGATGTAACAGCAGATTAATAAGGTTTACCTTACAATATAGCCGGACAACATCAATACATTGTAACGTTGTGCCAGCCATGGTAGATCACTGCTCAGTTATAATAGCATCCACGTCGGATGTGGCTCCTCGGCAGGTTAATCATGTAATATTGTGTGCTTGAATTAAGCACAAACGTTCAACTTTGCTACGAGTCTCATCATTGCTCTCATTGGTTAAAGGCTACGTAGCGGATACAACTGAAAATTTCTTCAAGTGATGGATACTCAACAGACGCGTAAAAGAGCTGCGCTTTTTTAAAGACGTCAAATAATTTGTTGCTAATGACGTAGCCGATTTAGCAGTTTTCCCAGTTGTCGTCATTCATCGGGTTGATATTTCAATGAAGGAAGTATTACCAAATCAAAGTAACATTGCTATCATTTGGAACGAATTTTATATATTTCTGAACATATCCATTATCTGCTCACATATCTACAATTTATGCGTTCTCTGGTCATATAGAGTTTGGCGGCACCAAGTGTGCAGGTTGAGGAATTTCATGATACTAGGCTAAGTAGTTTTCGAGATATTGCATAATATATAGATATTGAAATTTGGGGGTTAAATTTGTATATGTGTATAATGATAAGCATAAATGATGTAACGTAAGATATAAAATACGCTGCTTATTTTTTATGAAACAGAAATGACGAATGGCTATAACATCTTAACTATTTATTTGCAAAGAGTGCAGTTAAAGACAATTATATGCAAATTACTTCCGTTCATATTAGTCCCGTTATGGTGACATTAATTCTGCCATTACTATAATCATGCAGGTATTTTAAGTTTACATACAAGTATATATTGTACTTTACATTGTAATTTGTTTTATTTGACAAATCGATAAATCATCCTGAAACAATTTTATATTTGACAGATAAATAAATCATCCTGTAACAATTTTTTTCTCACAAATTTACCAATAAACTTCGCACACAGTGGATTGCTATACAGTTTTAATTTATTTAGCCTTTATTTTATTCCTTTTCACACTTTTGACACAAGTTAACCAGAATATTATATGGCGACGTCAGTGTGCGTAACGGAGACGCCAACAGGTGCTTGCCGAGGTGTTGGACAGCCTGCTGTTGGACAGCCTGCTGTTGGACAGCCTGCTGTTGGACAGCCTGCTGTTGGACAGCCTGCTGTTGGACAGCCTGCTGACCGCCTTCAGCGATCGATTCGCTGAGTTCACTACAATCGATGACGTTAACTGTACTACAGTGTATATAATCAAGAACACTGTACTACGGTGTATATACTCAAGAACACTATACTACGGTGTATATACTCAAGAACACTGTACTACGGTGTATATACTCAAGAACACTGTACTACGGTGTATACACTCAAGAACACTGTACTACGGTGTATATACTCAAGAACACTGTACTACGGTGTATATAATCAAGCACACTGTACTACGGTGTATATACTCAAGAACACTGTACTACGGTGTTTATAATCAAGAACACTGTACTACGGTGTATATACTCAAGAACACTGTACTACGGTGTATATACTCAAGAACACTGTATTACGATGTATATAATCAAGAACACTGTACTACGGTGTATATACTCAAGAACACTGTACTATGGTGTATATAATCAAGAACACTGTACTACGGTGTATATACTCAAGAACACTGTACTACGGTGTATATACTCAATAATACTGTACTACGGTGTATATAATCAAGAACACTGTACTACGGTGTATATACTCATGAACACTGTACTACGGTGTATATTCTCAAGAACACTGTACTACGGTGTATATAATCAAGAACACTGTACTACGGTGAATATACTCAAGAACACTGTACTACGTTGTATATAATCAAGAACACTGTACTACGGTGTATATACACAAGAACACTGTACTACGGTGTATATATTAGTGCCCTGCGCGGGCCTAGAATTTGATCCCAAGCCCGGCCCGCAATTAGCAGTTAGAGTCCAGGCCCGGCCCAGGCCCGCAATAATTTTTCAAGCCCGGCCCGGCCCAGGCCCGCAAACTAGAATTTAGGCCCAGGCCCGGCCCAAGCCCGACCCAGACCATGAATGTTTGGCCCAGGCCCGGCCCGGCCCG
>SDWI01002190.1:0-12008 GCA_009193005.1 Lamellibrachia luymesi
CTGACACTTGTTCACTCTCCTAACTCAGTTCATTGATGTCCTCTCCGTTTTTATTATTGTATGCACTTAAACCCAGTCTGTCTCCTTCGTACTTTCCCAATTGTCACTGACCCTTGTTCACTCTCCTAACCCCGTTCATTGATGTCTTCTCCGTTGTTATTGTATGCTCTTAAACCCAGTCAGTCTCCTTCATACTTTCCCAATTGTCACTGACACTTGTTCGCTCTCCTAACTCAGTTCATTGATGTCCTCTCCGTGGTTTTTGTATGCACTTAAACCCAGTCAGTCTCCTTCATACTTTCCCAATTGTCACTGACACTTGTTCACTCTCCTAACTCAGTTCATTTATGTCCTTTACGTTGTTATTGTATGCACTTAAACCCAGTCAGTCTCCTTCATACTTTGCCAATTGTGACTGACACTTGTTCACTCTCCTAACCCAGTTCATTGATGTCTCTCTGTTGTTATTGTATGCATTTAAACCCAGTCAGTCTCCTTCATACTTTCCCTATTGTCACTGACACTTGTTCACTCTCCTAACTCAGTTCATTGATGTCCTCTCCGTTGTTATTGAATGCACTTAAACCCAGTCAGTCTCCTTCATACTTTCCCAATTGTCACTGACCCTTTTTCACTCTCCTAACTCAATTCATTGATGTCCTCTCCGTTGTTATTTTATACACTTAAACCCAGTCAGTTTCCTTCATACTTTCCCAATTGTCACTGACACTTGTTCACTCTCCTAACTCAGTTCATTGATGTCCTCTCCGTTGTTACTGTATGCACTTAAACCCAGTCAGTCTCCTTCATACTTTCCCAATTGTGACTGACAGGTGTTATTTTAAAAGCTTGCTGTACAGTGAAACCACAATGCCACAACTATTTCTGTAATAATTATTATATACTATCAAATCACGCAAATTTGAACACAATATAATGCACAAATTAGATGTTGTACTTGCATATAAATGGTGACAAGATAATAATGCATTATATATTGATTTAAAATTAAGTTTACACTTTAAATAAAATTGCAAGTCTTTTTAGTTTCTGACGGTTTCTGACATCAGAATGGTATTTCCGACAGTTTCTGACGCATTAATCGTCCGACAGGTGCGGCAATAAGCTAACTAAGATGTGCCTGCTGTTGCAGTTCAACCAACGACGGAAAATCTACCTTATTCATAAAGCATTCACGTATAATGTCTATTGATGATACGTGTGCTCAGATATATACACACATAAAAGACTAACTGATTGATGACGCGTATGCTTAGATACATACAGCCCTTTAGTGGGGGTTGGGCCACCACCTGCACACAGGTGGGGCCGGGGGGTTTATTCCCCCACTTTTGTGTATATCATTGTAAATACTCTAGCTAGCACTATATACATATACTTATGTATGCTTGTCTGCACATATGTATTTTTCCCTCTTTGTATGCTGTCGCTTTGTTTAAGAGCAGCAAGGGTGTTTTGGTAAAGACTGTCTTCGGCAGTTGCTAGCTACAGTAGAAAATATCACTAATGTTAAATCTTATCTGGTATTGTTTACTAATTGGTCATACACACCAGCTTAATACCAGGCTGTGCACAATTTGTGGCAGACTTAGTCACTATTATTGTGTGCACAGCGGCAATCCTTGTTGGGTATGAATACAATTGGATTGCCCGTTACCAACCCACCAAGTAGTTGGTGTATTTATACAAACAGAGAAAGGTCTGCACAAGCGTGTCCCCATTTCATTGTAAACACAAATACACCGGGAGTCGACGGGGTATCGAGCTGCGGAAAACACACGAAATGTTATGTCAAACGAGCAATGAACCTGGCATGTGCACATATATACACATAATCCGATTTCGTGTCATTTTCCATAGATAGTTCGAGAGAACAGTAAACTAGGCGTTTGCCCAGAGAATGATTAATCTAAGCAGCGAGCTCGCAGAATAATTGGGCGTGCGCATCGCGAAGCGGAACAAATTCGTTTTTGTTCGGCGGCTGTGCTGTGTCCGCGAACCGGGGTTGCTGGAAATGGGCCGCGGCTCTACCGGAAAGGCAACTTGCCGACTGTGTCTCATTCCCAGACACATTGGGACATTGGCGCTGCATATATCCGGCAGTGATAGATCCGATCGTGACAAAGGATGACGGCGATCTAGCTTATGAGCCGATTTATTCATTGTCGGTTTAAAGTCCCGGTTTCTCATCATAGAACGGCGATCACATTGATGCGTCCATTGTGCGTTAGCACCCAGTGGAGAAAGCCAACGTCAGCAGTATGAAGGATGGCAGACGCATGGAAAGGGCAGTGAATAATACTGCATTCAATATTACCAGGAATGTGAAAAAAACTCGACGAGTCAATTGGAGATGGTTTTGATCCTCTTACAATGCAACGTTATATTTTGTGGTAATGCGCTTCATAAGAATATCACATTAATAATGTATATATTCGTTTACTTGTGCTTAGCAACATAGTGTTGTAGGTAATGACGGAGAACAAAGATACCGCTGGAGTAGGTCGTCTCATGCTGAAATGCAACAAACACACTTCGAAAGTCGAATTTCCGTTATACAGCTACGCATACACTTTAGCCAGTCATGCGCACAACCGACGAAGCCTTCATTAATATGTGCAGTGCCGGAATAACCATGGTGAAAGTGTCGGAATAACCATGGTGAAAGTGTCGGAATAACCATGGTGAAAGTGTCGGAATAACCATGGTGAAAGTGTCGGAATAACCATGGTGAAAATGCCGGAATAACTATGGTGAAAGTGCAAGATTCACCGGCCGCTGAAAACAATCAACAGTTGTGAAGAATCGAATATGTTTGAAAACGTAACTTTTATAAACGCCTCGCAATAAAACACGACAGCAACCTAGCTTTTAACATTATAGCCACTTCGCTGTAAACATTACAGCAACTTCGCTGTAAACGTTACAGCTACCTAATTGACGCTCTCAATCTGTTGCCTATATATTTCAGTTTGACGAGATTCTGACAGATGTCGTTATTTTTCACAACCAAGCCCAATTCAGCTACTCAATTTCGTTTAGGTGCATCCTACTTCAAGAGTGCGTGTTTTTGTATCGTCATCAGAAATGGTTGCCACAGTAACAAGATTTAACAAGATTTGCCATCCAAGCCAAAGGCCCAGATGGCAAGTGGACAAGGAAGCCATTGGCTTATCGAGAGTCCAACAATGTTCATCTACTTATAACCCGCCTTCCTGAGATATGTGTCAACCTTGTTTTTAAACATATTCACGCTGCTAGCAGTTACACAATCTGTAGACAATTTGTTCCATTCATTTATTGTCCTCTGTGAGAACGAGTGCTTCCTGATGTCCAATCTACATTGATCCTTTACTAATTTTACCTCATGTCCTCTAGTTCTGCTATCCTTCTTGAGTGAGAAAAACATATTTCTATCAATATTTTCATACCCATTCAATATCTTAAAAACTTCAATCTGATCTCCTCTTAACCTCCTTGTCTCTAGAGTTGTTAAACCACATTCTTTCAGGCGTTCTTCATAACTAAGGTCTCTCAGTTCTGGAATCATTTTAGTTGCTCTCCTTTGTATGCGTTCAAGCGTATCTATATCCTTCTTACGATATGGTCTCCATGCTTGTATACAGTATTCTAAATGAGGTCTAACTATTGCTTTATAAAGAGGTATAATTAACTTTTTTCCCTTGTATGTTATGTTTCTTCTAATCAATCCAAGAATTTGATTACCCTTTGAAGCTGCAATACCACACTGCTCTGAAACTTTCATATCAGCGCTTATTGTAACTCCTAAGTCCTTTTCTTTTACAGTAGTACCCAGAACAGTATCTCCCATTTTATAGTTTACATTCAAGTTCCCATGTCCTGTATGTAGGCATTTACATTTCCCAAAATTGAACAACATCTGCCATTTCTCAGACCATTTCACTAATCTGTCTAGATCGTTTTGTAAATGTTGTTTATCACCATCAGTATTAACCTTTCTAAACAGTTTTGTGTCATCCGCAAATTTCAGTACGTTACTTGTTATACTGTCGTCCAAGTCATTGATATAAATTAAGAATAATATAGGTCCTAATACTGATCCTTGAGGTACCCCACTCAAAACCGATTTCCAATTTGAAACTTCTCCATCTACTACAACTCGTTGTCTTCTGTCAGTCAGCCATTGTTCTATCCAGTCAGTTATGCTATCCCCGATACCATGGGCTTTTAATTTAAGTAGTAATCTTTGATGTGGCACTTTGTCAAAAGCTTTCTGAAAATCTAAGTAGATAATATCTACTGGCGATCCCACGTCTATCCACTTAGTGATTTCTTCCAAAAAACATAACATATTTGTTAAGCATGACCTCGCTTTAAGGAATCCATGTTGAGATGAATTTAATAATTTATGCTTAACGAGGAAGTCCACCATATGGTCTTTAATTAACCTTTCTAATAATTTACAAATCACTGACGTTAAACTCACTGGTCTGTAATTCTCTGACTTATTTCTCGAACCCTTTTTAAATAATGGTATGATGTTTGCTTCTTTCCATTCAAACGGAACAACTCCCTCTTTTAATGACAAGTTGAATACTCTTGCAAGTGGTATACTGATTTGTTCTACTGTTTCCATTAGTAATTTTGGAGGAATCCCATCCACTCCCGGTGATTTGTTATCCTTCATTGCCTTTATTTTCTTAGCTACCAATTCTGGAGTTACAACTAACGGACCTAAATAGTCAGATTTAGCCCCCTGAAATTTAGCATCAGCAACTGGTAATGAACTAATATCTTCTTTGGTAAACACTGAACTGAAGTAACCATTTAGGTCTTCCGCCATTAAAAACCCCTGTGATATTATATTTCCAGCACTGTCTTCTAGAGGTCCAACCTTGTCTTGTACGTTTTGTTTACTCCTGACATATGCATAAAAACTCTTGCTGTCATTTTTTATGTTACATGCTAGTTTTTGCTCATAGCTTCTTTTAGATTGTCTGATTTCAGTTGTAGCTGCATTAAGTGCCTCTTTGTATTTTGCATAGTCTTCGTCCTTTCTGGTACGCCTATAAACCCTCCACATAGTTTGTTTTAGCATTATTTTTCTAATAGCCTCTTTTGACAAGTGTTTCTTTCTACACCGTTTTCCTTGTTTTTGGAAGGGAACAAATTTATCGATGATACTCTCAATTTCATATTTTAGAATATTCCAACATTCAATTGCGGTCTTATTCATCAGCATGTTATTCCAATCTAGCTTTGCTAAGTATTTTCTCATATCTTTGTAGTTACCTTTGTGGAAGTTTCTCTTGTACGTTTTCTTATTTTTACTTTCTGATTTTACATTGATGTCAAAATGTATTTGATTATGGTCACTATTACCCAATGGTTCAAATATTTTTACATTGTCCACTAATTCTTTTTGTGATGACAAAACTATATCTAATACATTTTCTCCCCTGGTTGGTTCTAGTACGTGCTGAGTAAGAAAGCTATCCTGGATTAAAAATAGAAATTGTTGGTCCTCAATCCCTGTGCTCTCTAGAGAATTCCATTGTATGTGTCCATGGTTAAAATCTCCCATTATGATACATTCCCCTTTACTAACTTCCTTTATAGCGTTTTTTATTTTTGTGTTGTCCTCTTCGTTTATGTTTGGACTTCGGTAAACTAATCCAATAGTTAATTTTGAATTTCCTGAAACAATTTTGCACCAAACAGCTTCATCGCAATCTGCTTCCCTTTCTAGTTTTATTTCATAAGCCTGAATAGATTCTTTAACATATAAAATAACTCCCCCGCCCCTTCTTCCTATTCGATCTTTCCTAAACATTACATATCCTGTCAGTCCTAATTCAGCATCTGTTATATCTATGTTGGCCCATGATTCAGTTATACCAATTATGTGAGGGTCAATATCTTCTACCATAATGTTTAATTCGTTTTTCTTATTTACTATGCTCCTTGCATTTAAACATACGCATCTATAACCTTTTTCAGAGATGTTTTTCGGATGATTTGATATTGGTTTATCTGTGCTAGTGGCCTCTTGTTCTGCTTGAGACACCTCTAGGTAACCCCCCTGCACTTCTAGTTTAAAGAATGTTTACTTCCAAAAATATTTGTCATTGTACCCAAGTCACTATCTACTGCTGCTGAAAGTTTGTCCGCGAATACTGCCGCCCCCTTTCCACTTAAATGAAGCCCATCCTTCATGTACATATCAGCCCTCCCAACAAAACTTCCCCATAAATCCACAAATCCAACTTCCTCTTCCCTACATAACTTCTGGACTAACATGTTAATTGCCATCCCCCGACAATTTCGATATTTGTGACCCCTCCTGCCCATTACAGGTAAAATCCCTGACAGTATTACCTGCTCAACCCGCGTCTGTTTTAGTGTTCTGACCAACTGCCTATATTTCCTAACTATGGCAGTTGTACCCTCCCTCTCTACGTTATTTGTCCCTACGTGTACTAAAACAGATCCACCCTTACCCGAGCCTACGATGTTTTTTACCCTCTCAGTTATCGCCTCTATTTTGGCTCCAGGCAAGCAGACCACCACATCATCTCCCTTGTTTAAGACTCTGTCGGTCTTCCTAACTATCGAATCCCCCACAAACACCCTCGCTCTCTTCCTCACCCCCTCTATCACTGCTGCAGAATAACTCTTCCGTTCGATCCCCTCCATCACATTCTGTCCTGACCCCTTCCCTCCTGTCTCCTTCGCTCCTGTCTCCCCCACTTCCCACTCCTTTGCTCTTGTCTCTCCCACTTCCCTCTCCTTCACTCCGGTTGTTTTCCCTCCCGTCTCCCCCACTCCCTTCTCCTTCCCTCCTGTCTCCCCCACTCCCTTCTCCTTCCCTCCTGTCTCCCCTACTCCCCTCTCCTTCGCTCCGGTTGTCTTCCCTCCCGTTCCTTTCCTTCCCGTCTCCTTACGTCCTGTCTCCCTACGACCTGTCACCTTCCCTCCTCTCAGCTTCCTCCCAGGCTGCGGTGAGCTCTCCCTAGCATCTCTTGTGTCTTTCCCCACTTTATCATCTACTGTTCCCCCACCGGAACTACTGGCACAACCCCCCTGTTCCCTTCCCACCATTGCCACAACGAGCAGCCTCAGCTCTTCCAACTCCACCTCTAGTTCCTTCATCTTCGTACATCCCCTACACTCAAAACTAAAACTATCTGCCTGGACCTCAGCCCAGGACTTCTCGCACCCAGACTTGACGAAGTCCACCCAGTTACTGCAACTGCCACAAATTAAGTGCCTTGTGGCCTTTAACTGCCGTTTGCACGGCGCCATCATACAATTTAGTTTTAATTAGTTTGCAACGTTAGCCTTGAATAAGGCTGTTTTTGTGATCAAAAGAACACTTTAGTCTAATATACTTGCTAACTGTGTCTTCTATTAACCTCGCATGAGAAAAAAAAAACCTGCCACCTAGCGAATACGGAGAACACTGTGTAACAAAACAACGAATTCAGTGTGTACTAATTTACGCTAAAATCCTGCTGTTAATTCCTTTTTACCGAAAACGTTTACTACCACTATGTCAGATATTACCTTATGTATGTAATTTAAGTAAATAGATCACTTTATCTTATATATATATTAGCCAATGTAAACTATTCACTATGCTATCTCAATTTTCGAATAGTAAACAACCCTATTATCGCTCGCTGAATTCCCTGACAGAATCCGAAACTAACTTACTCTAAAATACTCCCTCTGACTAATAATTAACAAAACCTGTTTCCTAATATATGTCTACAATACGTTTGTGTATAATATATATGCAATAGTAATACTTATTCTATTTGATATACCGCGTTTTTCTGTAAATGATCTACACCAAATTCAAGTCGCTGCACCAAGTCCAAGTAGCCGGAAGTCAAAAAAACCAACGGGAAGAAACTGGAAGAGGCACTATTGTGGCAGCATGCGAACATTTCCGCATCATTCACAACCAAATTTGCGATGAGTTAATTCTGTTTCACTATCTCGGAGTTCAAATAATTGACATCCTGGTTAGGTGTAGCGTGAACAAATTGGTTGACACTTTAGCGACGCTCGTTTTTTGCAACGCCTAGCAACACATAGAAACGTGTTTCTACGCGCACAGCTATTAAATAAATCCTAAGTGCAGTTACGTCCGTACGCGAACACATCTGCATAACTAACAACATATTGTGCGTCTGACGGCAAATTCTGTTCACAACATTGATAGTACTGCACAGAATTCAATGTATATTTTCTTTGCAAATGTATTTTGTGCCGCAACAAACGAAATTTGTTAGCTTTGCTTTGGAGAAACTGTTGAATCAGCTTCGGATAAAAAGGCGATACTATTTTGAGAGTGGGTCAATGCTTTGGTGGCGTAATCGGGTTTTCGCATCAAACTGGAACATCAAAAAGATACATAATAACATAACATAGTTGTCATGCACTTGCAGAGCATAACGGTTGACAGGCGACCGTCTTAATGTAACCAATGATCGCCACTATTGCGTGTATTTGTCTGCTGAGAAAATTTACCCGATGACTTTCTTTAATAAACGCTAACCTAAGCATATAAATTAACATTAGATTGCGTGAAATTATTTTAAAATATAATTTAATACAACTACGTCAACGAAGGTTGTTACTGTGCTGCTTTCTCAATAAATTTTTATCGCGTCATAATTAATTGTCGAGATACACTTCAACACCATCACTAATTACTAGACAACTTTCTCTGATGTGATATCATCCGAACCTGCCCTGACAGCAGCTGTTGCCAGGTGCATGTTGCAAACACGTGTGAGAGACAATTGCCTTCAGCTGCAACCCATAATAAAGACGATTATTCTCTTTGAAAAGCTGAAAGTAACCCTGAGAAGAATGACGTCACTCGTCTCGTCACTCATCTCGACACAGAAGAGAATCACGGCGATTTCAATAATCTCCTCAACTTGTATTTCTGGAGACGAGACGAACATTGCGAAACAAAATAGGAAGAACTGACAGCCATAATCGTGCAGCAGGAAGAAGAAAATGCATTGTTTTGTTCCATCAGCGCAGACAAAACCTGTGATAAATTTGTTGAGTTTTGCTTCTACACTTTATAATGAAGTTCGGCTTTGACTTCCAAAAGATGCAGAATCATGTGCTGAACGTGTGCATCGAGAATGCTTCCACCATGATTTCATCAGTTATAGTCTTCAGTTTCTCCCCAACGAGCCAACGGAAGCGCGAAAGCATTACCAGAGGGTTTGCATCCGAGGCCAGTCGCACCAATACGTTGATGGACCTTTACATAACGCGACAGGTTCAGTGCTATGCAAAGCGGGTGTCACAAGAATTTCCAAAAAAGATGATGACTGAGAAATGGTACACATATATAATCATGCTGTAAAATTTAAAAGTGTTTATGTGATTTGGTTTATATTTTGTATGTACATTCTATTGTAGTTCACACACACGCACACACACACACACACACACACCAATATATTGGATTCTATTACACGGCTTAATATGTTATCTGTGATTCTGTGAAGCGGAGTGTATATGTTATCTGTGATTCTGTTATGCAGAGTTCATATGTTATCTGTGATTATGTTAAGCGGAATTCATATGTTATCTGTGATTCTGTTAAGTGCACTGCATATAACTCATGACATTTAGAATGGTGGTCGCGAAGTGTCGGTCCTGGTTTGTTTTCATCTTTACTGACGATAGTTCACAATAAATCGTACAAACAAACTCGACATTCAGGGCTTAAACGGCTTTCGCGGCCGATATAACTATGGAGCCAGCAACACGCGACTAAACAGCCGAAACGATTAAACGCCATGCAGTGATTTCGATGCATATTTCACCCGTAAATGGCTTAGAGCGACTCAGTGACTCGGTGGTAGCTGAACGTACCGCGGACGTCAGCTGATAGTGAGACAGTTGACAGAGAGGATGCCGTAGCTAAATCGGATCGGATTTCTTCTTCAATTTAGGGACTTGTTTGACTCGAGTCTTTAGAACACTGGTAACAATTGAGAGAAAGAACCATAAGTAATTGTTACGTTTACTCTCAGTTTTTTTATTTATTACGGATCTGTAAGTCGTGGATTGCTTTTCCGCTAAAGATGCGGGACAAAAATCAATATAGGCGAACGATTTAATATGGACCCACCAAGATTGGTGTGCGATGTAAAATAGAATCGTCCTGGTTGAGAGAAAGAAAACTCTCTCACAGTTGCCTTGCAGCGACGAGTAAAGGTAGGACAAATATTGGGGGGGGTGAAGACACCCATGTGTGTAGTGTATGGGGGGATGAAGACACCCATGTGTGTAGTATATGGGGGGATGAAGACACCCATGTGTGCAGTATATGGGGGGGGTTGAAGACACCCATGTGTGCACTGCATGGGGGGAAAGACAACCATGTGTACAGTGTATGAGGGGCGGTGAAAACACCCATGTGTGCTGTGTATGGGGGGTGAAGTGTATGGGGGGGTGAAGACACCCATGTGTGTAGTGTATGGGGTGTGTGATGACACCCATGTGTGCCGTGTATAAGGGGGTGGTGAAGACACCCATGTGTGCTGTGTATGGGGAGGGGTGAAGACACCCATGTGTGCTGTGTATGGGGGGGTGAAGACACCCATTTGTGCTGTGTATGTTCTGTTTAGGAAGTCTATCTTAACTATGTCCGTTCAAAACATTCGCCTTTTCTTCACTGCCTGTATGCCTTGTCTTCACTGCCTGTATGCCTTGTCTTCACTGCGTGTATGCCTTGTCTTCACTGCGTGTATGCCTTGTTTTCACTGCCTGTATGCATTGTCTTCACTGCCTGTATGCATTGTCTTCACTGCGTGTATGCCTTGTCTTCACTGCCTGTATGCCTTGTCTTCACTGCCTGTATGCCTTGTCTTCACTGCGTGTATGCCTTGTCTTCACTGCCTGTATGCCTTGCAGATGGACTACGACTTAGGCATCCCGTTTTCCTTGCATGAAGCCACAATAAACGCCAGCGTCTCCAACGTATCGGAGACTGATGCTGACGTACCGGAACCGGAAATAGCGAATGTGAATGACGCCTACTTCGACAAGCAGGTACGCATCGCTGTTCTGTATATCGAGATCTGTGTCGGCCTGTTCGGCGGAGGATTCGTGTGTCTCTGGCTGTGGACGAACCCACGGCGCAAGTCTCGCGTGAATCTCGTCATCACCCACCTGACCGTGTCCGACCTGCTCGTCATCACGTGCGCTATGCTGCCGCAGCTCGTCTGGGAGTACGACCGACAGTGGCGCGCCGGGTGGCTCGGCTGTAAACTACTTAAGTTCACGCAGGTACGATGTATTCACAACGAACCACGCACTCGATCACTCACATATACGCACGCACGCACGCACGCACGCACGCACACGCACGCACGCACACGCACGCACGCATACACACACACACACCTCATTTGCGATGGTCTGAATAATAGGATTCAGCGACTTGTCAATCCTAGTCATTACGCTATAACGTCTTTCTGGTTACTCTTTACATTTATTCGAGCATTAATTAATTAATTCAATGGTTCGCTCATTCATTCATAAACTAATTTGCTAAACCACTCACTCACTAGTACATAATTAAATTAATACCAAACTAACTCACTCGTTAATCCACTCATTCATACATGAAAATAACGCACGCACGTACGCACGCACACACTCATGCACAGTCACACACGCACAGACACACACACACGCACGCACGCACATACACACACACACACAAACACACATACACACACATATTCATACACATATGCACACACGCACGCACGCACACACATAAGCACGGCGCGCGCGCGCGCAAATGCATCGGCAATTTTGAGCATCGTTGAGGAAACAATAACCGTGACTTTTAACTTCTAAATGAACACTTACAGGACAAGTGAAAGTCGGCTATTCACATCTGTATCTGGAATTTTTTTCGGACGTATATTCGTGCGCTCAAAGTATATGTTAAC
>SDWI01002190.1:31244-51682 GCA_009193005.1 Lamellibrachia luymesi
GACTATGCGAAAAAAGACTATATTTCATGTTCCGCGAACAAAAAACA
Organism: Lamellibrachia luymesi; assembly: GCA_009193005.1. Taxonomy (NCBI): domain Eukaryota; kingdom Metazoa; phylum Annelida; class Polychaeta; order Sabellida; family Siboglinidae; genus Lamellibrachia; species Lamellibrachia luymesi. The sequence goes on from SDWI01002190.1 coordinate 31,292, forward strand.
TAAGAACATGACAAAATAAATTTTCCATGTGTTATCATATGAGGAGAATTACATAAGATCAGCATTTCGTGAAATTCTTACCTTTCTAAGCATCAGTCCTCTCCATATTCGTCAACTAGGACGTACTTGCCGCTCTCATTTTGGCAGGCCTGTCCACCCTGGCATGCGCAAAATGGTGTGCATGACATGTCAGAGCTGTTGCAGCTGCACTTGTTCGTGCTACATGGCATTTCACTCCGACATGAGCACTTGACCAGCTTTAGCAACCCAGTTGGGGCTAACGAGGTGTCTGGGGGGGGACAGTAGTTGTTCAAACGCTTCACTTATGGGTGGTAATGAACACAGCTTTGGTGCGGAAGCCATGCTTCTGGTTACTTTAGAAAACCACATTTGTTGGCGTGCTTCCGTCATCGAATGACATCTTTGCTGACCGTAGCAGGCCAACACGATGTGTGGCCTGGTCTACTACTTCCGAAAAACGGTGGTCCGCCTGTGTCTCCCAGTAATACTGCTCTGGTGACAGAAATACAACAAGAGAACAAAGATGTCGGTGTCATCTGCAACGACCAGGACGGTACCATCATCTACACGTGAAACGTTTTACACAATCAGAGTGTCTCCCTCCTCATGCGATGTAGCCATGTCTTTATGGTTGTTTAAACAACCATTTGCGATTTCTACAGGAACCGGGTCTTTGCCAGTGACGACTAGTTTATGCTTTTGAAAGTCAGCCTTGTGCGAAACCAAATCCTCGACGATGAGAGCAATCAATTGATCTTTGTTTGTGGTGGAGGTTAGGACGACTATTTGTGGTGGCAGGCGAGCTGTGCAACGTAATGTGTAGACCTTGCTTGCTCCTTTGTCCCTGCCGCGTTGGGTTGCCTCCTTAGTACTGCCCTCAATGTATCTGTCGAACACCAGATAGACGTCACTTTTCGCCAAATGACCTTGTAAGTAACTGCGGAACCGGACAAGGAAGTCGTGTAAAGTGCCAGGTGTTGGCCAAGGCACTACCCAGAGGACAGCGCACCCATCGAGGAACGTTGCCTGCACATCTTGTTCAGCCAGCCGTCTTGTCTTGACACTTCCACCTTAAGCGCATTCTTGAGAATAGATTTCGTTTTGGCATCCCTCATATTTCCATTTTCATCGAACATAGACGTTGGGATAGGTGATAGTTCATGGCCCATTAGCGTGGTTGTATCAAGATCGCGTGCGCTACACTGCAAGCCCATGGCTCTTGCGTAGATGCTTTCCGTGTCAAATACTTTAGCATCTCCGACTGTAATGAGTTTCCTGGATAAAGCCACGGTGATCACAATTTTTGGTATTGAATCATGCAATCCACCAGGCCAACAATGTTCATCAGCCCATCTGGATGTTGCTCTGGGTCAAGCAAAGTTCCAATTTATCGCGTAGAGCTTTCCTGTCTTGATCGTCTCCTTTGATTCTTGCGGCTGTTTCTTCTTTGTGCGAAGTTTGGGCAGATGGTCGTTCGTTATCTCTCATCTCGTTCAAGTCGTCGATGATGCCATGGCAGGTATGCAAGCTGTAAGCCCAGGTTTTCAGAGTTTCCGGTTTCAGAGTTATTCCAATTATCCCACTCTGTCCATGACCATACCTCATGAATGTAGTTTCAATGGCCATGTCACTCCAAATGCCATTGAACAGATCAGCGTTGTGGTGCATCGTGTGCTGTCCGTGATGAGATGCGCACGTACACCGTCGGGCGAGCCTTCCATAGTACGTTGATAGTAGAGTACGTTGATAGTATAGTACGTACAGTATGCCGTCAGGCGAGCCTTCCGTCCGTTCTACAAGTCACTGAAGTATTAATGAGCCCAGTTCTGTCATTCTGACCAGCCACAATACAAATGTGCGACGTTTCACCTCAGCTGATAATCACACTTGTTATAAGCCCAGTAAATATGACATTCAATAGTGTATTAGGTACATTTAAAATGATGTGCAACATTTATATACATAGAACTGAACTGATATTCACCTGGTCAGAAAGAGTGCGGACACTAACTTCATTGTTTAGTTGATTATGAGAATGGATATTCTTTAAAGGCAGAAAGAAAGTCCAAGAAAAACATAAATATAAACATTTAGATAAATAAAAGACAGAGAAAATGGATGTAATACTGTAATGGTTGTTGGCTTGTTATTATAATATATATATAGGAAAGCTGTTCACCAAAGGTTGTATCTCCGGTTTATCGAGGAGATTGTAATGTAACTAAGTGCAAAAAGGTTGTAACTGCATATTATACCTATTTTGCAGTATTACGTAATATTATTTTGTTTAATGCATACACCAAATAAAACATATGTAGGACATCTATATGCATACACAAGGATTAAACTATAAGTCACTTATTTAAGACACGGTAACTAATGAAAATTTTCTTTCACTTCTCCGAACAATTGGCAAAATTCAGTTACAACCTTGTTGAACTGATGCGACGATATGTTCTAATTGATAAAAAATAAATCATGACGATTAAATAATGCGTTTTCACCGTAAACCACTGCGAAAAACCATTCCAAGTTTACAAAGGCACACATTTGACTGTCCCTATAGCCATACTGATTACCTCGTGGTTATCACGTCGCACGGGAGGGGACACAGCGGTCTGCGGGGGGGCACGCCCCCCGTGCCCCAGCCTAGCTAATGGCATGGTCACACCATCGCAGTAAATCAAGTCCGGCAAACTATAAACAGGTTTGTTCTATGCATACTAGAAATCGCAACTGTAAACTGGAAAAGTTTTTTACCTTTCGATCGTAATATTTAAAATGTTCCTATTGAAAAGTCCGTATGTGCTTTGGCGTGAGAAAGGGACACAAAACAAAACCGTCTTCGGCCGAAACTTGACGTTCTCTAATTACGTATCATTAACCACTGATTAGTTAAATTAAAAACCGCAATAAGCGAAATGATTGGTTCAGAATGCTGTTGTATTATACCAATATGCGAATTTTTGTATATTAAGTTGTATGTCAACTAGTATTTTAAGGTTATATTTGTATTGATTTATTGTCAATATTATCTTAATAACCGTCTTAATATATATTCCTTTATATAAAATTCATGTAGACCCTGCATATGTCTTAGTCGGAGAGGTGTTGACTGGCAGCAGCATATACCAAAGCATAGATGGATATTAATTTTCTGCAATTACTTTTTTATGCTGTTATCGTGACAGTCACTAACGAAATACCAATTTATTCAATAGTATATTATCATTAAACAAACAAAAACGTGAGACATTGCCGTTACAGGTGTGGCGAATGACGCTGGTCGGCTGGTTGACGGCGTGCGCGTGCTCATTGCCTCAGTTGTTTGTCTTTCACGTGAATCACGTGACGACGGCGGGACAATTCGAGAACATGACGGTGTGCGAGTCGATCTGGCGCGAGCGGCCGATCTACGAACGACAGACGTACCTCGTCTACATCGGTTTCGTCCTCTTCTACGTGCCCTGCCTCCTGCTGTGGATCTGTTACGCCTCCATCTTCTACAAGATCGCCAAGCAAGCGAACGACGGTCGGCCAGTGCCGTCTACGTCGGGCAAGGTAAGACCGCGGCGCGTTATGCCCGGCGTATTCTGGCGACTTGTTAAGACGCGACAGTCTGCGACAGCTTAGTTGTAATCATGGTTTGACAACACTAGAGACCAGGAGACTATGAGGAGACCAAATAGAAGTGTTTAAAATAGAGAACGGTTATGAGGATGTTGATAGGAATATGTTCTTCAAACACAAAGCAGCATTAGTTAAGGAGCAGTGTAGATTGGACATGAGAAAATACTTTTTCTCACAGAGGGTGATAAATGAATGGAACAAACTGCCAAATGATTGTGTTAATGCTAGTAGTATGAATATATTTAAAAATAGAATAGACAGATATTTGATAAGGGCGGGCTACACATAGATGAGAAAATTGTTGGACTCTCGATAAGCCAATGGCTTCCTTGTCCACTTGCCATCTGGAACTTGTTGTTTGGGATGGCAATCTTGTTAAATCTTGTTAAATTGCTGATATTCGAGCAGGTACACTCGCGATTTTCGAACGCGTACACTCACGACTTCTTACGACGATTGTCGCGTACACTGACAACTCGACTGTCGTCGACCCGCCATAATCCTAGTGTCGAGACAGCAAACTGCATGTGCGAGCGCCCTCTAGTCTTTACTTTGGTCATAATAGCAATAACTATAGGATCCCTGTGTTTAAAAAAAGTGGCTTTTTGGGGAGCATCTGGTCAAAATCCACAGAAAAATGGCGCCTTTGTCGAGAAAGCAAGTGACATCACTTCCGTTGGATATAGACACCCTTTTGTTAGCTATAGACAACCTTTTGTTAGCTATAGACACCCTTTCTCTGATAAGACGACGTCGAGAGAAAAGGAAACGTTGTAGGAAAGGAAGGCGGTGGGTCGCACCCCATATCGAGGAGCGAACAGAGCAAGGGGCGTTCGTCAACCTTGTCACGTGACTCCGGGAACACGAGGAAGATGCATATCGACATTTCATACGAATGCCACTGTGTATTTTCGACTTGTTGCTGGCATTGGTCACGCCGATTATCATCAAGGGGGACACTCGGCTACGGACAGCAATCGTACATGCAGAACGGCTGACCATCACACTGAGGTCTCTGTCCACCGGTATCAGCAACACAGTGGCGTTACTACTATTGATGGCGTTACTACTATTGATGGCGTTACTACTATTGATGGCGTTACTACTGTTGATGGCGTTACTACTGTTGATGGCGTTACTACTGTTGATGGCGTTCCTACTATTGATGGCGTTACTACTATTGATGGCGTTACTACTATTGATGGCGTTACTACTGTTGATGGCGTTACTACTGTTGATGGCGTTACTACTATTGATGGCGTTACTACTATTGATGGCGTTACTACTGTTGATGGCGTTACTACTGTTGATGGCGTAACTACTGTTGATGGCATTACTACTATTGATGGCGTTACTGCCGTTGATGGCTTTACTACTGTTGATGGCGTTACTACTGTTGAGGATGTTACTACCATCGATGGCTTTACTACTATTGATGCTGCTGCTGCTGGCTGCTGAAACTAACAACTGTAGCTGCAGGACTGCGTGTTCATTAGTATACGCAGTATTAGTATTAGACTGCGTGTTCATTAGTATAAGCAGTATTAGTGTTAGACTGCATGTTCATTAGTATACGCAGTATTAGTATTAGTCTGCGTGTTCATTAGTATGCGCAGTATTAGTATTATACTGCGTGTTCATTAGTATACGCAGTATTAGTGTCAGATTGCGTGTTCATTGGTATACGCAGTATTAGTATTAGACTGCGTGTTCATTAGTATACGCAGTATTAGTATTAGACTGCGTGCTCAATAGTATACGAAGTATTAGTGTTAGACTGCATGTTCATTAGTATACGCAGTATTAGTGTCAGATTGCGTGTTCATTAGTATACGCAGTATTAGTGTCAGATTGCGTGTTCATTAGTATACGCAGCATTAGTATTAGACTGCGTGTTCGTTAGTACACGCAGTATTAGTGTTAGACTACGTGTTCATTAGTATACGCAGTATTAGTGTCAGATTGCGTGTTCATTAGTATACGCAGTGTTAGTACTGGACTGCGAGTTCAATAGTGGTTAAGATGGCATGACACGTTGACAACGAATATTGTACTTAGGCATAATAGTATAATTTTTATTGCGCTTAAAAAACTACGTTTAATGTAGTCAACATATTTCTACCGATCTACCGACAGGTGCGTCTGCAGTCGTCTTCCCGCGGGAACCTGCCGGCAGCCAAGGTGAAGACGCTCAAGATGACGATCATCATCGGCGCCGCGTTCATCGCGTGCTCGCTGCCCTACCACGTCCTCGAGATGCTGTATTCGTTCTCCGACCACGGCCGCGTGTCGGGGTCGGTCGCCGCCGTGCTCGGGGGCATGGCGGTCGCCAACTCCGCCATCAATCCCTACATCTTCATGCTCTTCAATGCGTCAGCCTCCGATGCGTGGATGTGTCGCCGCTTCACCAAGGACCGCCATCGGGACTCGACGATGAGCATGCGCACTGAGATCACGTCGACCGGAAGTGCTCGCTGGATGTCCCGGCGTCGCACCACAGCGCCAACCTTTAACTTTAAGTTGGTTACCCTAGAGGCAGAAGACTGAGAACGCTAAGAAAAGGTTTACATTAGGCCTGTAAGACCAGGGTGGTGCGAATGATGCATTTGTGAATGGAATATTTTCCTGCATATATGACTTTCTAATCTCGCCTATTTCAACGCACTCATAAAGTCCGTTTACTAGTGCGATTAGTTGTCCAATTGGTCGGGCGTGTCGCACGACAAAGCGCAGTTAAATCCTGTGTTCGTTCACACGAGCGACGTGTCTAGACCCTGCATGTGCGACTTATTGGCTTGCGCCAATCACCACTTTAGTTGTGATTGTGGGTCACGACGGGTGCACGAGCACTGACTGGCCATTGCGTCAAACTGTCGCCCGACAGACGCCCGAACTGGACCCAGCCGCAATTCCGGTGACACAGTCGTAGCCACCAATCGATAATCGGTCTCGCGAGGGTTTATACGAGCGATTAATTGCTCAATTGGTTGGACGATGTGTAAACATGGGGAGCGGTGGTCTAATGATTAGAGCACCCGCCTGTCGATCGAGAGGACGGTGGTTCGATTCCAACTCCGCCGTTTCGAAGCTTGGGCAATTTCGTTCACCCCACTTTGCCCGCGTCTTTCGGAAGAGGCTCTAAAAGCCGTTGGTCCAAATTCCTGCGCTAGCCCAAGATCGCGCTGTTTGGGGAATGAGGGCCTTTACGATTCTCAGACGCAGCTATTATAGCGCTGCCACCTGGTGGATCACAGGTGGCGTTCAAGTCTACATGGTTTGACTATTACCTTCAGATGGCACCACTGATGATTAGGCACGGGATTGGCATTTAGTCTGAATCAAGGTGATAAAATAATTGTGCAGTAAATGCAAACAGATTTTATCAAAGTTATTTGGTAAAAATAAATAAAGTTAAATGAAAATTAATTTAAGTTAATGAATTCCCCAAAATGAGGTTAGTTAACTTATATTTAAAAAAAAATTTAAATTTAATATTAACTTAATGATTAACTAGCGATTAAGTTAATCAATTGCCCCATGTCTTGTATAATTAATATTATGCATGTGTTTAGGCATTTTCTAATATTGTTAAATGATACAAACAATTTAATGCACCCTAAAATAAATGGATATGACAAAAAAGTTTTACGGGATTTGAACCTGCAACCAAAAGGTAACATATAGACTGCTGAGTGTTACACCTGCCCCATCACACAGGTGATCCCCTGATTTCATGGTGGCACCAAATCATGGAGCCAGGATCATTTTAATACTTTCCACACGGCGACAAGTAGTTAAACTGTAGCACCAACCTTATTAGGACTATGTAATGTATGCATTTAACAGACTGTGTTCAGCATCCATGTTACAGGGTTAATATTAGTTAGTTACTTAACAGTTTGTAAATATAGAAAATATATAATCTATTATATTTGTAGATGTCAAATACTAATGAATTATTATATACTCATCATCGACTGGAACCAGGCATTGATAAGCAGTTTCCATGTCATGTTCTAATTTATTGTCAAATACTAATTAAGCATGATATACTAATTAATTGTTACATACTAATTAAATGTTATGTACCAATAACATGTTATGCACTATATAAATGTTATGTACTATTTAAATGTAAACATATTATTTAAATGTCATGTATTAATTAAATGTTACATACTATATTTTTAAGACTGCCAACTCAACATCACAACAGGATCATACCAGTGAAAAAATAATAGCTCGCTGAATTTGTCCTCGTAATAGCAATAATGACAGCTTAGTTATCTGTCTTATTTTCTATGACTAAGAATGTGCGTCAAATTTACAATACATTTTGAAATAACAAAGTAATTGTATTCATGCAGTTTTTATATTGTATCCCTTTCAAAGAGGTGGATTTGAATATACAAAACATCACACTATGATGAACATTATGATTAAATAACAAATTGGAAATAGAGATATGGCAGGCAATATAGACCAGTAATGACAAGTATCCATGAGATATGGCAGGTAACATAGACCGGTAAAGACAAGTATCCCATGAGATATGGCAGGTAAGATTGACTGGTCAAGACAAGTATCCCATGAAATATGGCAGGTAACATAGACCGGTAAAGATAAGTATCCCATGAGATATGGCAGGTAACATTGACTGGTAAAGACAAGTATCCCATGAGATATGGCAGGTAAGATTGACTGGTCAAGACAAGTATCCCATGAGATATGGCAGGTAACATTGACTGGTCAAGACAAGTATCCCATGAGATATGGCAGGTAAGATTGACTGGTCAAGACAGGTATCCCATGAGATATGGCAGGTAAGATTGACTGGTAAAGACAAGTGTCCCATGAGATATGGCAGGTAACATTGACTTGTAAAGACAAGTATCCCATGAGATATGGCAGGTAACATAGACCGGTAAAGACAAGTATCCCATGAGATATTGCAGGTAACATTGACTGGTAAAGACAAGTATCCCATGATATATGGCAGGTAACATTGACTGGTAAAGACAACTATCCCATGAGATATGGCAGGTAACATTGACTGGTAAAGACAAGTATCCCATGAGATATGGCAGGTAACATTGACTGGTAAAGACAAGTAAATCATGAGATATGGCAGGTAACATGAGGGTGGGGGTGTTTCACAAACATCAAACAGATTCCTCATTCTTACCTTATAAGGTCTACAGGAATTAAATTATAAAATTTACATAGTGCACAGCTTTGGGCTGGTCACATTTAAAATGTTATTAATCCCCCCAAAAGTCCATGATATATTTAATATAAAATAACAACTCAATTTCATTCAAACAATAATCATAATAAATGTCATATACAGCGCCCCATCCAAATAATTGTTCTGGGCGCTGTAAAATCATGTATACTTTTTAAATAAAATCATACACATTTTCAATACTAATGTTCATAAATCTGCATGATCTAGACAGATTAGTGAAATGGTCTGAGAAATGGCAGATGTTGTTCAATTTTGGGAAATGTAAATTCCTACATACAGGATATGGGAACTTGGATGTAAACAATAAAATGGGAGATACTGTTCTGGGTACTACTGTAAAAGAAAAGGACTTAGGAGTTACAATAAGTGCTGATATGAAACTTTCAGAGCAGTGTGGTATTGCCGCTTCAAAGGGTAATCAAATTCTTGGATTGATTAGGAGAAACATAACATACAAGGAAAAAGCTAATTATACCTCCGTATAAAGCAATACTTAGACCTCATTTAGAATACTGTATATAAGCATGGAGAACATATCGTAAGAAGGATGTAGATATGCTTGAATGAATACAGAGAGCAACTAAAATTAGTCCAGAACTGAGAGACCTTAGTTATGAAGAATGCCTGAAAGAATGTGGTTTAACAACTCTAGAGACAAGGAGGTTAAGAGGAGATCAGATTGAAGTTTTCAAGATATTGAACGGGTATGAAAATATTGACAGAAATATGTTTTTCTCACTCAATAAGGATAGCAGAACTAGAGGACATGAGGTAAAATTAGTAAAGGATCAGGGTAGATTGGATATCAGGAAGTACTGGTTCTCACAGAGGACAATAAATGAATGGAACAAATTGTCTACAGATTGTATAACTGCTAGCAGCATGAATATATTAAAAAAAACAAGGTTGACATATATCTGAGGGCGGGTTACACATAGATGAACATTGCTGGACTCTCGATAAGCCAATGGCTTCCTTGTCAACTTGCCATCTAGGCCTTTGGCTTGGATGGCAGATCTTGTTAAATCTTGTTATTAATAGTAAATATAATAAAATATAAAACACCATCTAGGAGCCATTTGTTTATTTAGTGTTCAAACTGTATCATTTGATTAAATAAGGATACTGCTCAGCGATATACAATCCATGTCACCTTTGTTGAAGTACATACAACGGCTTAAAATACAAGATCCAATTTAACTTGTTACACTGCAAACACCCTTGAAATATATATCCTAAGTGTCAAATGTCACTGGAAGGAGCTCCTCGTCCACGGCTCTTTAAAAGAGATCCTGTAGATCTCAGAGTAAGGGAGGTCCTACAGGGTGTTTCACAGAAAAGCATACCATTACCTCTATTATTTATTGATAGATGAGGCAGCTTGTAGGTATTAGTGAAGTATTATTTGCTGTGGTAACTGCCTCTCAAGAAATTTTTTGTATTCTTTCTGAATATTTCCACCACTCCCTCGGCCGTCTTCCTTCGTACGGGCGGGTCACATGACGTTAGTTGCCGACAAAGACCGAGTGAGTTGGTTGGAATATTCAGAAAGACATGTCAAATATTACATTCTAAGAAACCAGAACGTTAAACCATTCACAGCACATAAATGCTGTGCACATTTTATTGCAGCATATCTACAAACGATACAATAACTACACTGCTCTTCTGTGTGCAAGTAGACAAATCATTTCCCAGATTGAGGGATGTTGCCACACACACTCCTTAGTGTATTTGATTGAGGGCTAGCTCAGAGAAAACACCACTGTCCATGTGTTAGTCTTGTGGAACGCCTGTGAGTGTCGTAAATTGTACAGGCATTCTGCAAAGGAATGCAAGAAAATGTGTGAATAAATATGAAAATAAATACATATAACACTTGAGATTTTGTGTGTTCAATTAGTGTCGTTTCTTATATACAGCATCAATAGTCAAATGTAGAACTGAGAGATAATAGTCATGAACAACATCTGACTGAGTGTTGTTTGACAACACTTGAGATCAGGAGATTAAGAGAAGACCAAATAGTTAATAAGAAATATGAATGGTTATGAAGATGTTGACAGATGTTTTCTTCAAAAGTAAAGTGGGCAGTACAACCAGAAGCTACAAAGTAGCACTGGTAAAACAACAATGTAGTTTGAACACACGTCATGAGAAAGAACTCATTCTCACAGAGAATGATAAATGGATACCACAAAATTAATTACCTAATAACTGTGTTAGTGCCAGTAGTGTCTAAAAATAAAAAACACATTTCTTTGGGTGGTTCCACCAGGGGTGTGACAGTGTCAGCACTGGTTTATAAGGGTATATACACACATTTCTTTGGGTGGTTCCACCAGGGGTGTGACAGTGTCAGCACTGGTTTATCAGGGTATTCACACACATTTCTTTGGGTGGTTCCACCAGGGGTGTGACAGTGTCAGCACTGATTCATCAGGGTATATACACACATTTCTTTGGGTGGTTCCACCAGGGGTGTGACAGTGTCAGCACTGGTTTATCATGGTATTCACACACATTTCTTTGGGTGGTTCCACCAGGGGTGTGACAGTGTCAGCACTGGTTTATCAGGGTATTCACACGCATTTCTTTGGGTGGTTCCACCAGAGGTGTGACAATGTCAGCACTGATTTATAAGGGTATTTACACGCATTTCTTTGGGTGGTTCCACCAGGGGTGTGACAGTGTCAGCACTGGTTTATCAGGGTATTCACACACATTTCTTTGGGTGGTTCCACCAGGGGTGTGACAGTGTCAGCACTGGTTTATCAGGGTATTCACATACATTTCTTTGGGTGGTTCCACCAGGGGTGTGACAGTGTCAGCACTGGTTTATAAGAGTATTCACACACATTTCTTTGTGTGGTTCCACCAGGGGTGTGACAGTGTCAGCACTGGTTTATAAGAGTATTCACACACATTTCTTTGGGTGGTTCCACCAGGGGTATGACAGTGTCAGCACTGGTTTATCGGGGTATTCACACACATTTCTTTGGGTGGTTCCACCAGGGGTGTGACAGTGTCAGCACTGGTTTATCGGGGTATTCACACACATTTCTTTGGGTGGTTCCACTAGGGGTGTGACAGTGTCAGCACTGGTTTATCAGGGTATTCACACACAAAAATAATGTAAAACATTTAAACTGATGAAAAACGTACGTTTGATTAGCATCAGAAGATTTGCACTGTTTCTGGCAATCGTCGTCTCATGCAAGGCCAGCAGCCAATCAATCACCTGCAACACGATTGGTGGAAATTTTAATACAAGCTACTTCAATCATGATGATATAGCAAAATAATTTTGAAGTGAAAACACAATAATTGATTTGTGGAAAAAATCTTCATTGGACTTATGTAGATTTTAATCTAAAACAACAATATTCATATTAGCATGGAATAAACTGTGTCAACAGGTAGGGAATGATCATATTAGCATGGAATAAACTGTGTCAACAGGTTGGGGATGATCATATTAGCATGGAATAAACTGTGTCAACAGGTAGGGGATGATCATAAAACACTTAATTATAAGACACTACAGTAGTGACAACACAACACTGCCTTGCTTGGAAGGGGGCAGCTGGCAGCTGTTTCGTTTTAGTGCTGTACATTCATGTGTAATTTTCTCAAAATCATTATTTATTTTTTTAACACAGTTTCTAAGGGTGGTGACTTGGAGCACAGGCGGCACTTTTGTGATGTCGACTGAAGCGCCACCTGGCGAATATATGGAGTTGCCAATGCAATGCATTAGCATATTTTGTCACAAGTATTAATGTAATCCAAAGTTTCATGTCGGAGGTCTGGGATTAAATGATGTCGTACATTGACTATATGGATGAGAAAATGTTCACTCGTTTCCACTGGTGAAAGTAATTCAAAGTTTCCTGCAGCAGCGGGAGGTGGTTGCATAGGTGGGAGGTGTTTGCAGCAGCAAGTGGTGCTTGCAGCTGTGGAAGGTGGTTGCAGCTGCGGGAGGTGGTTGCAGCTGTGGGAGGTGGTTGCAGCAGCGGGAGGTGATTGCAGTTGTGGGAGGTGGTTGCAGCAGCGGAAGGTGGTTTGAGGAAGATTTCAGTTTTATGTCATATCATACAAACCTTGCCAGTGGACGCAGCCCAAGGCTGAGAACCCAGCAATACATATAGAGCGTGGGGGAGCATTCTTGGCAGCAGCTCTGCCAGCAGACTACTGGGCTCTTGCTCATCCCATGACCCAAACGAGGTCACTGCCAGAGGGAGGCTGACCTCTGACCCCGCCCATGTGACCACAGCAGCAGCAAACACCAGCATCAGACCTTCAAGTATCTGTGTCAAAGTAATCAAGATATCAATATTAAATCATATTTTGGCTGATTAGAACATGTTTCATTAAATCTTTTTACAGTGCATGTAGTATTACTTAGTTACAACTGGTCAATAATTTATTCTGGGAGGAATGATGATCTAAATAAGTAAATCAGTGTATTTAAATCTTATTTCATGTACACACACATACACTCTGATGAACGTTGCCTACATTGCAATTTTGTTGCATTGTAGTTTTGTATGTGCAACTGTTGACAGTGTTTGTATTTATTACCTAGTAAACAAATAAAACTATTCTAACTATAACAATTATGAAAATCTGTTGAATTTTTTATAATTCATTGAAATATACAATATTGTTAGCACAGTGGGGATCTTTACAAGGTGGGGATCTTTACAAGGTGAATATCTTTACAAGGTGGGGATCTTTACAAGGTGAATATCTTTACAAGGTGGGGATCTTTACAAGGTCCTGCCAAAAAAGACAATTTGTCAAAATGCCAATACTTGCCCTAGTTAATAAGAAACAGTTCTGCAGTAACAATAATTATGCATAGCAGAAAGTCTTTACCTAAACAACTTAAGTGATTTCATGAGTTTTATTTACCAATTCTTATTAAATTTAAGCACTAGCATTTCTGTTGGAGAAAATATTTCAGTCCTACCTTCGCCAGAAAAATACAATGATGAATCAATCAAAGTAAGATTACCATACCACTGCATGTTCCTACCTGGTCAGCTGACCGGCACAGGTCTGACACCTCCACCGTGCCCACCATGATGCCCTTCATGTAGCCCATCAACTCCAGCAGCCAATGAAGTCTCTTTGTTACATTTACTTGTTTGTCTTGGCCGAGGTGAGATCCACGGAAAGACTGCATGAGGAGCCGTAGGATCCCTCCCTCCGTCCTACAGCAGACATGATCACGTCTCTTTCAACAAAATAGATAATAGATAAATTAATGGAACAAATTATCTACTGATTGTGTAAACGTCAGCAGTGTGAATATGCTTACAAAAACTGACAAATCTCAGAAGGATGAGTTACCTATATATATAACAGGTGGTTGGACTCTCGATAAGCCAATGGCTTCCTTCCTGGGGTTTGCGTTGGATGGCAAAATTGGGCACAACTTGCTGACTCTCGCCTTGTACAGTCGCAACTTATTATTGGGCACCCCGTTATTACACGGATTCGGATATAAGGCGGTTGGTCGTGGACCCCGATTTTATACACCCATGGGGAAATGCCTGTCTTTCAGGGGTATTTGTGTGCCTACGCTACAATCACCGCACTGATCTAATTCATAACTTGCACTTGTTCTGTGTGATGTACTCCTTGTGTTTGTTTTGTGTGATGTACTCTTTGTGTTTGTTGTGTGTGATGTACTCCTTGTGCTTGTTTTGTGTGATGTACTCCTTGTGTTTGTTGTGTGTGATGTACTCCTTGTGTTTGTTGTGTGTGATGTACTCCTTGTGTTTGTTNCTGCTTCCATTGCTTGAAATACCAGTAAAACACTGGGGTGAAATGGCCTGCTTCCATTGCTTGAAATACCAGTAAAACACTGGGGTGAAATGGCCTGCTTCCATTGCTTGAAATACCAGTAAAACACTGGGGTGAAATGGCCTGCTTCCATTGCTTGAAATACCAGTAAAACACTGGGGTGAAATGGCCTGCTTCCATTGCTTGAAATACCAGTAAAACACTGGGGTGAAATGGCCTGCTTCCATTGCTTGAAATACCAGTAAAACACTGGGGTGAAATGGCCTGCTTCCATTGCTTGAAATACCAGTAAAACACTGGGGTGAAATGGCCTGCTTCCATTGCTTGAAATACCAGTAAAACACTGGGGTGAAATGGCCTGCTTCCATTGCTTGAAATACCAGTAAAACACTGGGGTGAAATGGCCTGCTTCCATTGCTTGAAATACCAGTAAAACACTGGGGTGAAATGGCCTGCTTCCATTGCTTGAAATACCAGTAAAACACTGGGGTGAAATGGCCTGCTTCCATTGCTTGAAATACCAGTAAAACACTGGGGTGAAATGGCCTGCTTCCATTGCTTGAAATACCAGTAAAACACTGGGGTGAAATGGCCTGCTTCCATTGCTTGAAATACCAGTAAAACACTGGGGTGAAATGGCCTGCTTCCATTGCTTGAAATACCAGTAAAACACTGGGGTGAAATGGCCTGCTTCCATTGCTTGAAATACCAGTAAAACACTGGGGTGAAATGGCCTGCTTCCATTGCTTGAAATACCAGTAAAACACTGGGGTGAAATGGCCTGCTTCCATTGCTTGAAATACCAGTAAAACACTGGGGTGAAATGGCCTGCTTCCATTGCTTGAAATACCAGTAAAACACTGGGGTGAAATGGCCTGCTTCCATTGCTTGAAATACCAGTAAAACACTGGGGTGAAATGGCCTGCTTCCATTGCTTGAAATACCAGTAAAACACTGGGGTGAAATGGCCTGCTTCCATTGCTTGAAATACCAGTAAAACACTGGGGTGAAATGGCCTGCTTCCATTGCTTGAAATACCAGTAAAACACTGGGGTGAAATGGCCTGCTTCCATTGCTTGAAATACCAGTAAAACACTGGGGTGAAATGGCCTGCTTCCATTGCTTGAAATACCAGTAAAACACTGGGGTGAAATGGCCTGCTTCCATTGCTTGAAATACCAGTAAAACACTGGGGTGAAATGGCCTGCTTCCATTGCTTGAAATACCAGTAAAACACTGGGGTGAAATGGCCTGCTTCCATTGCTTGAAATACCAGTAAAACACTGGGGTGAAATGGCCTGCTTCCATTGCTTGAAATACCAGTAAAACACTGGGGTGAAATGGCCTGCTTCCATTGCTTGAAATACCAGTAAAACACTGGGGTGAAATGGCCTGCTTCCATTGCTTGAAATACCAGTAAAACACTGGGGTGAAATGGCCTGCTTCCATTGCTTGAAATACCAGTAAAACACTGGGGTGAAATGGCCTGCTTCCATTGCTTGAAATACCAGTAAAACACTGGGGTGAAATGGCCTGCTTCCATTGCTTGAAATACCAGTAAAACACTGGGGTGAAATGGCCTGCTTCCATTGCTTGAAATACCAGTAAAACACTGGGGTGAAATGGCCTGCTTCCATTGCTTGAAATACCAGTAAAACACTGGGGTGAAATGGCCTGCTTCCATTGCTTGAAATACCAGTAAAACACTGGGGTGAAATGGCCTGCTTCCATTGCTTGAAATACCAGTAAAACACTGGGGTGAAATGGCCTGCTTCCATTGCTTGAAATACCAGTAAAACACTGGGGTGAAATGGCCTGCTTCCATTGCTTGAAATACCAGTAAAACACTGGGGTGAAATGGCCTGCTTCCATTGCTTGAAATACCAGTAAAACACTGGGGTGAAATGGCCTGCTTCCATTGCTTGAAATACCAGTAAAACACTGGGGTGAAATGGCCTGCTTCCATTGCTTGAAATACCAGTAAAACACTGGGGTGAAATGGCCTGCTTCCATTGCTTGAAATACCAGTAAAACACTGGGGTGAAATGGCCTGCTTCCATTGCTTGAAATACCAGTAAAACACTGGGGTGAAATGGCCTGCTTCCATTGCTTGAAATACCAGTAAAACACTGGGGTGAAATGGCCTGCTTCCATTGCTTGAAATACCAGTAAAACACTGGGGTGAAATGGCCTGCTTCCATTGCTTGAAATACCAGTAAAACACTGGGGTGAAATGGCCTGCTTCCATTGCTTGAAATACCAGTAAAACACTGGGGTGAAATGGCCTGCTTCCATTGCTTGAAATACCAGTAAAACACTGGGGTGAAATGGCCTGCTTCCATTGCTTGAAATACCAGTAAAACACTGGGGTGAAATGGCCTGCTTCCATTGCTTGAAATACCAGTAAAACACTGGGGTGAAATGGCCTGCTTCCATTGCTTGAAATACCAGTAAAACACTGGGGTGAAATGGCCTGCTTCCATTGCTTGAAATACCAGTAAAACACTGGGGTGAAATGGCCTGCTTCCATTGCTTGAAATACCAGTAAAACACTGGGGTGAAATGGCCTGCTTCCATTGCTTGAAATACCAGTAAAACACTGGGGTGAAATGGCCTGCTTCCATTGCTTGAAATACCAGTAAAACACTGGGGTGAAATGGCCTGCTTCCATTGCTTGAAATACCAGTAAAACACTGGGGTGAAATGGCCTGCTTCCATTGCTTGAAATACCAGTAAAACACTGGGGTGAAATGGCCTGCTTCCATTGCTTGAAATACCAGTAAAACACTGGGGTGAAATGGCCTGCTTCCATTGCTTGAAATACCAGTAAAACACTGGGGTGAAATGGCCTGCTTCCATTGCTTGAAATACCAGTAAAACACTGGGGTGAAATGGCCTGCTTCCATTGCTTGAAATACCAGTAAAACACTGGGGTGAAATGGCCTGCTTCCATTGCTTGAAATACCAGTAAAACACTGGGGTGAAATGGCCTGCTTCCATTGCTTGAAATACCAGTAAAACACTGGGGTGAAATGGCCTGCTTCCATTGCTTGAAATACCAGTAAAACACTGGGGTGAAATGGCCTGCTTCCATTGCTTGAAATACCAGTAAAACACTGGGGTGAAATGGCCTGCTTCCATTGCTTGAAATACCAGTAAAACACTGGGGTGAAATGGCCTGCTTCCATTGCTTGAAATACCAGTAAAACACTGGGGTGAAATGGCCTGCTTCCATTGCTTGAAATACCAGTAAAACACTGGGGTGAAATGGCCTGCTTCCATTGCTTGAAATACCAGTAAAACACTGGGGTGAAATGGCCTGCTTCCATTGCTTGAAATACCAGTAAAACACTGGGGTGAAATGGCCTGCTTCCATTGCTTGAAATACCAGTAAAACACTGGGGTGAAATGGCCTGCTTCCATTGCTTGAAATACCAGTAAAACACTGGGGTGAAATGGCCTGCTTCCATTGCTTGAAATACCAGTAAAACACTGGGGTGAAATGGCCTGCTTCCATTGCTTGAAATACCAGTAAAACACTGGGGTGAAATGGCCTGCTTCCATTGCTTGAAATACCAGTAAAACACTGGGGTGAAATGGCCTGCTTCCATTGCTTGAAATACCAGTAAAACACTGGGGTGAAATGGCCTGCTTCCATTGCTTGAAATACCAGTAAAACACTGGGGTGAAATGGCCTGCTTCCATTGCTTGAAATACCAGTAAAACACTGGGGTGAAATGGCCTGCTTCCATTGCTTGAAATACCAGTAAAACACTGGGGTGAAATGGCCTGCTTCCATTGCTTGAAATACCAGTAAAACACTGGGGTGAAATGGCCTGCTTCCATTTCATCTAATCGTTTTCGCGATGCGAAACCAACGTGCCAAATGTTAACCCAAGGCGCTACTGGTGCACGAAAATACGAATTTGTAATCCGCATATGAAATGGTGAATCAATGTTAAGTGGTGCATCATGAATTTAAGCTTCAGTCGAGATCGGTTGAAAGAAGTAAGACAATTATTAATTCTACCTATTGTCAGTGTCCATGATTAATCAGCTTTCTTACAGCGTGTGTCAACTCATATACGTTTTTCGGCTGCTCAGATCCAGGTTATTATTTTCGATTCATAGGCCTGTTGGTCCAGTACATCGTCATCATAGCAAATATATTCCATAACGGTATACATACATGTATTTTCTTCAGTTTAACATTCAACAGGTTGTGACATTAATAAAAAAATACACATTGATGCTAGTTGAATCGTTTAATCAACCAATCAATCAATCCATCGTCAAATTTATAAGCCGTACAAAATATTTTATTAAAAAAGCTACATGAACTGCCAGCGGCTTCAACAGCGTTCATGGACTTGGTGCAATGGGCGGCGATCGCTGTTGTTTAGCAGCTCCCTGGTGGCAGATATGGGAACATTTAATGCGCCTCGCTTACAACGTGGTCTGAAATCGTGGACGCCGACCACAGCATTATAACAAGGCTCGACTGTATCTGGCAATGGGAAGGAAATTCTAAGAATGTGTCGTTTGGATGAGACACTGAAACTATAGATCCTTTCTACCTGGTGTCTACACCAAGGGATTTGAAGGGAAGTGGAAGATCCAACATATGGGATAAACGCATAACCTGGGATGGACTGGACTCGCATAAATTAAAGTAATAACAGTGGATTTAAGAGTGTGTGTTATTGTGATGGCACATTGACAATGATGTTATAAACATGGTTACCATTGTGAAATTAAGCCTTTACCTAAAATTGTATGAACATACTCACATATCTGTATTGCACACTGAGGCTTCAATACTTGCATTCAGCCAACTGAGAGGCTGACTGCCCATGGAGACGAGGTAGCATCTAACAAACATGGCGGATGCCGTTTGGTTGGGCGCAGCAAAGTTAGTTTGCAGTATTTCATCAATGACTTCATCTGGCACTTCTGTGAGACATCGGCACAAGGCCGTCCTTTCATCTACATTCTGTAGTCACAGACAGATGGACATAGTCACCAGATTAACAGCAACAGGAATATGGTTACTCAGGAGAATGCAAAATATTTCACGGGCTCAGCATATTAGAAATTAAGAGGTATGACAAAGAGCAGACTAGAGAGACAACCCTGGAAATAATGAGGAAACTCCTGGAAACAATGGGGAAACAATCCTGGAAACAATGAGGAAACAATCCTGGAAACAATGAGGAGACAGCCCTGGAAACAATGAGGAGACCATCCTGGAAACAATGAGGAAACAATCCTGGAAACAATGAGGAAACAATCCTGGAAACAATGAGGAGACAACCCTGGAAACAATGAGGAAACAATCCTGGAAACAATGAGGAAACAATCCTGGAAACAATGAGGAGACAGCCCTGGAAACAATGAGGAGACAATCCTGGAAACAACGAGGAGACAATCCTGGAAACAATGAAGAGACAGCCCTGGAAACAATGAGGAGACAGCCCTGGAAACAATGAGGAGACAATCCTGGAAACAATGAAGAGACAGCCCTGGAAACAATGAGGAAGCAATCCTGGAAACAATGAGGAAGCAATCCTGGAAACAATGAAGACAGCCCTGGAAACAATGAGGAAGCAATCCTGGAAACAATGAGGAAACAATCCTGGAAACAATGAGGAGACAATCCTGGAAACAAATGAGGAGAC
>SDWI01002191.1:19464-39204 GCA_009193005.1 Lamellibrachia luymesi
ATTACGGTACGTACGTTTGCAGCTGGGAAAGATTCGCTGCCCGTGTTTCACACGGAGTGTTCGATTGAGATGCACTTCTGGAAAGACGGGAGAGCGATTACAGCCACGTTAGTATGACACATGGCGTTCCAACGCCGACAACCTACTAATTCCTATTATAGAGATTATATACACAGTATATATGAAGAAACATGTTTCTGTTAATCACAACTGTTGAGATTAAATTACTCGACGTTTCAGCTCCCGTCTGTAGCCTTCATCAGGAACTTAATTCTGCTCGCCAGGTGGCGTGGCAGACCGCTTCATGCGTGGCTATTTTGGTCGATGTATGATTGGAGTCATCTTTCTGATGCATATGGCTTCTTTAATCCATCTCGCCTGTCCTGTTATTGTCTTTGTCTAATACCTTTGCTCTCTCTCAGTCGATGATGCCATTGTTTCTGTCTGCATTGTAGGTGCTTGCAGACTTGTGCTCTACCGTCGCTGACTGTCTCCTTTGTTCTCGAGTAAACAGTCTGTTTGTGATGGTCTCAACCTCCTTCTTTGGGTAGACTAGAATTTTCCTGATGTTTTGATGTGGTCTCACAGCGATAGCGATCTCTTGATGTTTTAATATCCGCAGTTCATGTTCTGTTATTCCTTTGACATACGGGAGAGTGACCGTGTATTTGCTGTTCTTTTATTGTCGGTGGACGGTGGTCCATCTTGGGTACCCACATCTTTCTATTGCGTTAGTGATGTGCTCAACCTCTTTTTATATGTTCTCCTGTTCTGATACGATGTTATTGCATCTATCCAATAATGCCTTGATGACACCCAGTTTCCCGGTTGAAGCAGATGGTGAGAACTAAAGTTCAGACACTGGTCAGTGTGGGTCTTCTTCCGATACACTAGGAGAAGCACTGTTCCATCCTCCTTTCGTACCATAAGTGTGTCCTGGAAAGGGAGGGAGTTATCGCCATCTTCTTCCTATGTGAACTTAATGCTGCCTGTGGTGTCTATGCTGTTGAGAAGCTCTGTCAGTTCTTGTTTACTTCCCTTCCTCATTACTTCCATCACATCATCCTCATATATCTTCCATAGTTTGCACGATACTGCTGCTATGAGAGTAGCCTGCCGTTCCAACTGTTCCGTTCAACTTCATGCCTTAAAATCACGTACGACTGCTGATTTCACGAAGCGTTCGTATCGTGCGAAGAAACGTATGAGGACATTTGACGTATATCACGTAACTCAGAACAATCATAGAAAACACGCATAGCATTGCTACAAATTTACGGTGCTACAACTCTTATTGTTCTGTGTTACGTAATCTACGTTAAACTTCAAGACAGGTTCCTTCGTAATACCCCCAACAACCGTGGGCTTTTTTTATTTGTTTAAATGTAAGGACAATCCCAACTGGCCCCTGGGTCCGACTACAGAATGTCAGTCGTATACACGAGAAGCTGACGGATATATGAGGGAACATTCAAACAGACACAACAGCAAACTACTTAATACTATGGATATATTTTAAACATATGCTTCATGTATCAGTGTTATTTATATGACACAGCTGCGTGAGTGGTCTGTGGCATTTCTTCTTGACAGAGTTGTTCTACTTTTCTTCGGCGCTCTCATTCTGGTTGCGACGTTTGTTAACTACTGCACGTCGATAATCAAACAACCACCAGCGCCATCTGCCGCCGAAGATGTGACACGAGCAGCAGACACTTCTGTCAGCGTGCACGATGACGGACAAATCAAAACATCGCATGTCGAAGGGGAAGTTATCAGTCACCCGAGAACGAATGAAGACGCCATCGTCCATTCGTCCCTGGAGTTGGTCACGATAGAGCGGCTTGATGCGACGCCACCTAGGGCAGAAAGTGAGTACAGTCGATATAGTATTATTTTTGAGGATTTAGAAACGAACTGCCTTGTAGCTATGTATGGCCTACTTTACTGAATTAACTGTATCCTTCCGCTATTTAAGTGAAGTGTCCCTCAACAGCCCGGGCGTATTTGAGCTTACTGCTATTATGAGCATGTGCGTGAAGTGAAACACGTGTGATTCGTCTGTGTCATTCCCGTGAATCACATAATATACAATAAGCTCAGTTAAATATGTTAATAAATAAATAGGTAACTAATTAATAAAATGTCATAATAAGTGCGTAAAACAATTATTGAAAAGTCACTTTTAAAATTGATTTTAAGTAATTAAAAATGAAATAAAAAATATAAATTAATAGATAATTTTTTAGTCTATCACAAATAATCATTATAACGTCAATTCAATAAAACGTCACTGCTGTCGCCTATACAATAGAGAATAAACTCGCCACAAGTCTTGCCACTATCCGCGGTCGAGTACGCGTAAAGCTTCGATGTCGGCGTGTTTGAGCATGTGTTTTCGAAAGGCCCGAGCGATTGTTTGCCCAGTTGGTCGGGCGACACTGTTTCACCCGACCAATCGGACTAGTGATCGCTCGTGTAAACACCGCGAGACAGACTAGCGAGGACAATTTGTTGCTACAATTGTGTCGCCGGAATTGCAGCTGGGTCCAATTTGAGCGTCTGTGGGGCGCCGCAATCGAATTAGTGCAAGTCTTCCCGTCGTGACTTTCAATCAGAACTCAAGTGGGGATTGGCGCCAATCAATTAGTCGCTGTTGCAGTGTTTACTAGACACGTTGCTCGTGTGAACGCGCACATCATTTAGTTGCACTTTGTCATGTGACACGATGTTGCCTGACCAACTAGACAAATAATCGCTCGTGTGAACGAGATCGATTGTGTCTCTACAGCACAATCGATCCATTGCTTTTTTCGGCCGCCCACATGCTCTGTATCCACGAGTTGTTGAGTTGTGTGTTCTTGCAGCTGGCTGATTTGGCAGTATACTGGCTAATTGCATTCTTTTTATTTCTATTTGTTCACGAACTGGTCGTGCTCCAGATGTATCTCTCATATTTTCATTTCTGATCTTGTCTCTCTTTGTCTTGTTCACAGATTTCCTCAAACACATCATTTCACATGCGTTAATTTTCAGTCCATGACCAGTGCAGTACGTTGTTACGTTTTGTCGCCAGGGCGAGATATATTTGTGGAGGACCAGTCAAGGCTGGCATACCAAGTAATGTTTCGCACGAGTGCATCAAATAAAAAACAAAATTACATAAACATTTACTTGTTCATAAAACATATTTTATAGCCATGATTGATATCTTGAACAGCATTTAAAAAGTAAAATCCCTTTAGTTATTTATTGAGATAAAACAACGATACGGGTAGCGTTAAATGACGTTGTCTTCCTCGGTTAATAGTGGCGCATCTTGTGTTAGACATTAGACAAATGCCTGCGGCTCTGCTAACACAACTTACTATAATCCAGCAAGTATATGTTTGTATGTTTGTAGGCATGTGGGCAAGTGTGCAGGTAGGCAGGTAGGCAGGTAGACAGGTAGGCAGGTAGGCAGGTAGGTAGGTAGGTAGGTAGGCAATGCGACTCATCCTAGAAAGTGTTGCATATCGTGCGCCAAACCTTTCAGGGGTTCGTCTAGACCCCCTCGGTCCGGTCGTCGCGGTTTTATGTTTTTGCGAAATACACTCCGAACTATTTACCATTTTATGAAAAATTAAATTGCCCTTTGTAGTGATTATGTACAACTATCCGCAACGCTATCAAAACAATTACGTACAGTTGTTCACAACGTCAAGCGCCTTTTCTACGATTGTTCGAAGTTACGTAATACAAGGGCAAGGCCCCGCTAGATGTAACTGTAACTGCCAGTATTACGCAATTTCGAGAGTACGATTCCAGAAGCCATCAAAATATTGACTGGCAGCACCATGTAACATGGAATTTCTGTGATAATGTTGCTCATCTTGTCGTGGTGTAGATGTTGTTATCATGAGAGACGTTTACGAACTACTACGTTATCCCGTCCTGAGGATGGTTTTTGATTGCTTTTATAATGTTATCACATCCTGTAAAGTCAAACTTGGTTTTCGCAAAGGTTACTAGTATGAAACTCTCACTTTTCGTTTGTTAGCAACAAGCGCCGCCTTGCGGACTCTGTGTGCCTTCTCCCTCTACCGGAATGTGCCACGGATCATCAGCGCGCGCCACGCTCCGGGCAGCTACACGTGCTTGCACGGCCTACGTGTCATACTCGCTGCGTGGATCGTGCTCGGTCATTCGTTCGACCTTGCCACGATCTTGCCTGCTGCGGCATACAACTCAGCCACCGGTAAGGACGTAAGCGATTAATTTGAAACAGCCACACGGATTAGGGTTAGGGGTCGTCGCAGGTCTTTTAAATTAGTATTTGTTCAGAACCCCCCCCCACACGCACACTCACACACGCACGCACGCTTGCACACGCACATACATACACACACACGCACGCACGCACGCACGCACGCACGCACGCACGCACGCACGCACGCACACACACACACACACCATAAACCATAACAGTAGGTTTTAATAGTTACTGATCAATTTATTCACGCATTAAATATATATTACTTTAACAAAAACACAAGAAGCATAAGAAATGCGAAAGAAATGCAGTAATGCCAATAGTACTGTATTTTTTAAAAAGCTTTAAAACAAATATTTAGGTGGCGCCACTGCTGCTGAGACCGCCCACCAGTGCATAGTGCTATACGTTTTTGGACTTTTAGAACTTATGCGACGATCCTTTAAAACAACATTCTGATGGGACTCATGCATAAAATCCAGTACCGTTCAATGTATGTAAAATATTATTATTGCCATTACTTTTGCTATTATGTAATGTTTAATTACTACAGAGAACACGCTAGGACAATTCAAATTAAAGGACAACTTTCAATCTGAAGTACTCTCTACATACAGTCTCGCTGTTGATGGATTCTTCCTGCTCAGGTAAATACTTTACATATTAACGTTTACTGTTTAATTTTTACTGATTTATATAGCAGAGAGAGACAGGNTCGTCTATCCTTCCTAAACATTACATAGCCTGTCAGTGCTAACTCAGCATCTACTATATCTTCATTTGCCCATGATTTTGTGATGCCTATTACATGACGAGGCGATGTACCCTCTTGTAGGACATAGAAAGAGCATACGATGCTGTGAAATTGTTTTGGCAATCCCTCGTCACACGCAACACCGCTGGGGGTCTACGCGGGATCGTTGTTGTCCTCGGTGCACATAGCACTTCTCTTTTGTTCCACCGTGTTAATCTCATTGTCATTAGAACAATGGGTGTCCGGGGGGGGGACAAAGGTCTGGAGTGTTGTCAAATTTTATATTTTACAATGAGTAGTTTGTGTACTAGTTGTATTAGATACATTATCTAGTATATGTGTTAACTAATGACATACAACTATATCATTATCATCTATTGAAAGTGGATATTTTGGTAAATGTAAAGATTTCTAGTTGAAATGAGATCCCAAAACGGGGCTTAATTTTTTACCTGTCAACTAACTTGTGTACCCAAAGATTGTCGGAGTGACCCTCGGGGCGGCGAGGCGATGTACCCAAAGATTGTCGGAGTGACCCTCGGGGCGGCGAGGCGATGTACCCAAAGATTGTCGGAGTGACCCTCGGGGCGGCGAGGCGATGTACCCAAAGATTGTCGGAGTGACCCTCGGGGCGGCGAGGCGATGGTTACGTTCATAAGGTTACAGGTTAAGCCCGTTTCATATCGCACGTGACGTCGTTTCAAAATAGGATCATTTGACATGTTTTATATAGTTTACACAGGACGATGAAACTGCAATATTATCTGGCGTTTGCGACGGCGTAGGCTCGTTGCTGCGACGATATCGGCTCGTGTAATTCCGGCTTTACCTACAGCACATGGCAAGTGGCTCGAACGCAACAGGAAAGCAACAAATTAAAAGAAACGGCGACGAATCAGAAGAAACACATGCTATGATTGAAACGCCCTTCTGAGATACTTGTCCATTTTGTTCTTAAGCATATTCATGCTGCAATCATTTATAGTTAGAACATTTCCTTGTTTGGTTGTTGTTTTATAATGACGGTATTTCTGTTGGATACTAAATACGCATAACGGGGCGTTGGATGTCAGTATCCGGAACGATAATATTATAATTCTTCTTGAATATGAAAGTAAATTTTTCCAGGGGGTATCCCACCTCCACCAGGCAGTTTGTAATTGTAGTAAAAGAGCACAATTGTATTTTCTCCATCAAAGTGCCCACTGGGGACATCGTTCCAGTAAATTGACCTTTTATGAAAAATGTGTCTTATAACCAGGGAAAATGCCATTTCGGGACTTTGCCTCCAGTACAATTTTTTTTTTTTTGACAAATGAAATGCGCAATGCGGATTTTTTCACAGTTAGTTGCTTTTTTATGGAAAACATGTGTGTGTGCGTGCGTGCGTGCGTGCGTGTGTGTCTGTCTGTCTGTCTGTCTGTGCGCTCTTTATTCCTTTGAAAAATTAGGCCCTACACCATGTAAATGATAACATAAATCACAGCAAGATGGCGCTACAATACATGATATGTCGATAACCTTGCACGTTTGTTTATATTCCTAAATACGCATATTTTGTAATACTCCACAACGCGTTTAGATATGTTATATATGTGAGCGCTTCGTTGCACAATTTCATAGTCATATTTCGCATCGACCGACATTAAAAAACACTTCACCCCTCACCCTTTCATATGCTTAGGTAAATAACGACAACTGTGACGTGTCATTCACTGACCTCGCGTGTGGCATCGTTGAAACGATACAGGGTCTACCTCGTGTTTCATTTACAAACATACCCTTTTCTCGCTTTCTCATTTACGTTACGGAGTCTTATTTTTGTAGTAAGGTCAAGAAATCACCAATTTGGCAACGTGCATGGGACTGTTCAAATATAAAAATAAACTAATGAATACTTTATGAGTGTACAATTGATACCACTCTGTTTTAAGATCGGCTCCGATCAACCAGGGGGTGCGTAAGAGTTTATTTTAAACTCAATATAGGTAGTAGCTCGTGCTCTAAATCCTTTGATTTGTGTGTGCAACGAATGTGTGGAAGCCATACAGTCTGCCACCCGACCACAACACAAAAGAGTAATTGGCTTGTTAATCCTGCACTGTTTCACTGACCATTGTTAACTGCTAACTCACCAGAAACACTATTTATTGTGCTATTCAACCTCTATGGCTGCAAAGCGAACTACACTTTAAATTATTATTAAAAATTATTATTAAAATCGAATTCAAACATTGCATTAAATGCACTAACTCTCACTGAAATCTAAAACTGTCTGTGTTAATGTAATACTACTAAGAAGATCGTCGTCATCATCATCATCATCATCATCATCATCATCATCATCTAGTTGTCCGTAGAACTGGTTCCATAGACGTTGTTCCCACTAGGCCTACTTGTCCATTGGTGTCTGTCCTGGTGGGTGATAATATAGTGAGCCTTATTTTAATCGGAACTTTTAGAAGTAATGTTTTGCGCTGAAAATGCCTTTGAACTTATTAGAAGCGATTCACAGGTGACGATCGATACTGCGGTGCGGTGAAACGTCTGATGTGGCTATCTCCATCTATTTTGATGTATTAATTTTGAATACTAGATGAGACCGGGGCTAGTTGTTACAAGTTAAAGTCATTTTTGCTAACAGTATGTTAGATGCACCATTTCTGTCAAAGTATATATTAAATTTAATATTCGTGTTAATAAAATGTACCAGAACAATTGATATTCCGTATTGCAGTTAGGTAGATATGTGAAGTTTCCCAGGCGCCGTCGACTGTAACAACTAGCCCTGTAAGCGGGGCAAGTTGTTACATCATACGGGGTATGTTGGTACAGCAAAGAACGCTTGGATTGCAAAGGAAGTGTCACTCTACATGTTACTGCTATTAATTAATTGGATTATACACACTTATACATCTTATACACATTGTACATAACAATGTAGGTGTTCACAACTTCATATAGTAAGATTTTAAATTTTGGTTACCAAAGGTTATCAAAAATAGTTATCAATCTTACATAACCAACAGTTGTGAATGGAATATAAATTATTGAATGGAGTATGAAATAGTGAATGACAATATATACGTAATGCGACTGCTACTTGATTGAATGATACACACACGTACGCACGCACTAACGTCCACATTTCAATGAATCGTTCGTAACTGCTCAAATAGGGCTGTGCCTTAAAAATTTATTGTGGTTAGAACACTACATAATTGGCGACGAAGTGAACGAGAACAATGGATGCCAATGGTAGGTAGGGTAAGCGAATTCGACCAAGATGTTGACTCATGGACAGCGTATGACAAACGTGGGTCATTGCGGCGTGCGGCGTGCGGCGTGCGGCGTGCGGCGTGCGGCGTGCGGCGTGCGGCGTGAGTGTGTGTGTGTGTGTGTGTGTGTGTGTGTGTGTGTGTGTGTGTGTGTGTCAGGGTCGGGGTCGAGGGGACCGGGTATCGAAACCACCTGCAGCCGTTTAACTTTACCTGTGAATTTCTCAAAGGTGTTTAATGGAGATTGGTCACTGGTTCCAGAACGTTATACAGCCGTACGACCGCTTACAGGGCAGGGAAACAAATACTAACAATTGTATATGTGAACAGCCTGAATCACGTAATATAAGATATATTACTTAACTTTAAGCTTAAGTAACACATAGTCTTGCTCAAATCGACAACTCTAAAGAAACTAGTGGTGATAATTTGACTGCGTCGATCATCATGCACCATATGAACGTCCACTTCGTCAGCGAAGCACCCGTCTTAGTTTACCGCAGAATGTCTGACTGTTTCGTTGTGTGGTTTAATTCTTCAACCATGATCTACGTACTCGATACCTACAATTATATTGGTCGCTACACGATAAAGTGACATCCACCTTAGCAATGAGTGAATTTATGTCACCGTTTGCACCTATTAAACAAATATATTTTCGTTACACGTAATGCGCATTGTCTACAAGTAACTTATAGCCAATGGCTTCAATTTCTTTGCGACGTCTTCGTCGACGTAGCGAATCGGAACTTTGACGAACTGCTTCCTGCGTTCCTTCGCCTCGAGGTATTCCACGTGCAACGCCCGGATGCGGTAACCCTGCAGCGCGATCACGGTGCAGTTCTTGGCGAGGAAGAAATAGTTAGAATATGTGGAGATGTTGTAGCTGAAGATCATGATGCAGCGGACGACGGCGTAAGGTCCGTCGAGCATCATAAGAGACACACAAATGCCCCACGCCTCCGTCTCGATCAGGTGGGCGAATCGTTTCTTTAGGTTCCTTCGTTTGTCGCCAGGTGGCGCGTCTTCGTCGTCGTCGTCGGTTCCGTCGTGTTTCGCCGTGACGACGAAGCCAAACTACAGACAGAGAGCGCCATTTGTAGTTTATATTGCATTACCAAGATGTGGTAGTTTCTGATAATGTGTATGTACCAGGATGCTAAGCCTCGGGAGCAATAGTAACTGATCAGTACAACTCGACAATGCTACCACTTACGGCCAACCAAACACGAAAAGTGCAAAACTTGGCGTCGGAGTTCGTAGGATTGAACAGTGTGGCATAATTACCTACAACATGTCAACCACTGATATATATATATGTGGCTTAGAATAGAACTGATTCGTCCCACTTGGTTATTGGTCACAGAAACTGGTGTATTAGTTGAAACGCATGTACCCGGCTTTCGGCAAACACACAATCAGCTCCTCTGGTCAAACTTTCTGTCGCTGTGAGAAACGAGGAAGACCAAGGAGGACTCCCGCCTGGGCTTCTGTTCCAAAGAGTAAATGATTCTGCTGTTGTAAAGCCAACGGATCCAGGATATACATCTACTGCGGGTTAACCCCGAGGACGCCTCCATAGTGAAGTATGGCTCCAGTTCGTAGCACATACGTACTTGGTTGACTGGCCACATGTGTGGACAAAATGCACAACGACATCACCATTTTTAAAATCCTACCACAATTACCACAACGTCAAATGGAAACCTTTCATGTTCTACAATATGTGACATTGTCTCACAGCCTGCATGCCACAGCAAGACAACTGCGTGGAAAAGGAAGGACAGTAGAATCTAATGAGACGTTCATCTGCAGGTTGTAAGTCTACTTGGTGCAGACACACGCGCCAAGGCACGTGTTGGAAACACGATCACTGATTACTGACGCTTTTCATGTGCACATCAAACGTACTCGTTATAAGTCCGTGACTGGAACTGGGAAGCAGAATAATGGGAAGGAGAAGACTGGGAAAGAGAAGACTGTGAACGAGAAGACTGGGAAGAAGAATACTGAGAAGGAGAAGACTGGGAAGGAGAAGACTGGGAAAGAGAAGACTGTGAAGGAGAAGACTGTGAAGAAGAATACTGAGAAGGAGAAGACTGGGAAGGAGAAGACTGGGAAAGAGAAGACTGTGAAGGAGAAGACTGGGAAGAAGAATACTGAGAAGGAGAAGACTGGGAAGGAGAATACTGGGAAAGAGAAGACTGTGAAGGAGAAGACTGGGAAGAAGAATACTGAGAAGGAGAAGACTGGGAAGGAGAAGACTGGGAAAGAGAAGATTGTGAAGGAGAAGACTGGGAAGAAGAATACTGAGAAGGAGAAGATTGGGAAGGAGAAGACTGGGAAAAAGAAGACTGTGAAGGAGAAGACTGGGAAGAAGAATACTGAGAAGGAGAAGACTGGGAAGGAGAAGACTGGGAAAGAGAAGACTGTGAAGGAGAAGACTGGGAAGAAGAATACTGAGAAGGAGAAGACTGGGAAGAAGGCGACTGGGAAAGAGAAGACGTGGAAGGAACAGACTGGGAATGAAAACAACTGGGAAGGAAAAGACTGGGAAGGACAAGACTGGGAAGGAGAAGGGAAACAAAAATCGGGGACAAAAAGGAGAGCTACAACCTGGAAGAAAGAGCTGACTGACTTTCCAGAAGAAACAGATAGAGATGTCATATCCATCTCCACCAAATTGGCACTGCCAGTCACAATGTGAAACTGTGCAGTAGGAACGACCTGTGTATCTGCCATTTTGTTTTTGTGATTTGGGATGAAACACTCCAAATAAGGACCGGTTTCGGTCGACCTGACTCGCCTGCATGATGCTCCAGGACCATGTGACGAGGACCACGGTGACGAGGCCGGGGTATGGTAGGATGGTCCTCTCGTTGAGCACCGAGAAGAAGTCGGTGATGTCTGAGGCCGTGCCGAGGTAGACGAGGAGCAGCGAGGACAGCTGGTCGCGAGAGAGGCCGCCCTTCGGTAGCAGCCAGCGGCCGAAGATGACGACGACAAGCAGCGCCTGTTCCAGCATCAGCACCCACTCGTCGTTCGTCAGCGTCACGGCCGTGTACTTGGCCGCGTCGTCCTGCAACCGTCAACAGTGGCGCTAGGACAGAACGAAGGCAGTAGGACAGAACGATGGCGGTAGGACAGAACGATGGCGGTAGGACAGAACGATGGCGGTAGGACAGAACGATGGCAGTAGGACAGAACGATGGCGGTAGGACAGAACGATGGCAGTAGGACAGAACGAAGGCAGTAGGACAGAACGATGGCAGTAGGACAGAACGATGGCAGTAGGACACAACTATGGCGGTAAGACAGAACGATGGCGGTAAGACAGAACGATGGCAGTAGGACAAAACGATGGCAGTATGACAGAACGAAGGCGGTAGGACAGAACGATGGCAGTAGGACAGAACGAAGGCAGAAGGACAGAACCATGACGTGTAATTGGCCGCGTCGTCCTGCAACCGTGAACAATGGCGGTAGGACAGAACGATGGCGGTAGGACATAACGAAAGCAGTATGACAGAACGATGGCAGTCTGACAGGACGATAGTAGTAGGACAGAACCATGACAGTAGGACAGAACGAAGGCAGTAGGACAGAACCATGACAGTAGGACAGAACTTTGGCAGCAGGACAGAACGATGGCATTAGGACAGAACGATAGGGGTAGGAGAGAACGGTAGGTGAGGACAGAACGATAGGGGTAGGACAGAACGATAGGGGTAGGACAGAACAATAGGGTAGGACAAAACGATGGCGGTAGGACAGAACGATGTTGGTAGGGCAGAACGAAGGCGGTATGACAGAACGAAGGCAGTAGGACAGAACAAAGGCAGTATGACAGAACGAAGGCAGTATGACAGAACGATATGGGTAGGACAGAACGATGGCGGTAGGACAGAACGATGGCGGTAGGACAGAACGATGTCGGTAGGGCGCTTGGTGAACTCTTATTAAAACAAATGGTTCACACCGGAGACAGCCAGCGACATTTACACCGAATTACAACGACGGTAAAAACAACCGAAACCAGATATTCAATNGGACAGAACGATGTTGGTAGGGCAGAACGAAGGCGGTATGACAGAACGATGGCGGTAGGACAGAACGATGTCGGTAGGGCGCTTGGTGAACTCTTATTAAAACAAATGGTTCACACCGGAGACAGCCAGCGACATTTACACCGAATTACAACGACGGTAAAAACAACCGAAACCAGATATTCAATTCTATGTGGCGATGTTTTTGATAAGGACGAGTGGTCGGGTGACGGACGCACGCACGCACGCTCACTCGCACGCACACACGCAAGGAAGCACGCACGTTGTGTGGTCGTTGACAGGGTTCAAGAACCTACCGTGGCGAGGGGCGACGCTGCCCTGGTGTTGTTGGCCTGCAGTCTCCAACGGTCCAACTTGTCCAGCTCCAGAATAAAGATGGCCGGCACGATACATAGAAGATACAACAACACGCACGGGGACAACCTGGCGAGAGAACCATCAACAATCTATTTGTCAACAGTAAACACGAGGACAACCTGGCGAGAGAGCCATCAACAATCTATTTGTCAACAGTAAACAAGAGGACAACCTGGCGAGAGAGCCATCAACAATCTATTTGTCAACAGTAAACACGAGGACAACCTATCGAGAGAGCCATCAACAATCTATTTGTCAACAGTAAACACGAGGACAACCTGGCGAGAGAGCCATCAACAATCTATTTGTCAGCAGTAAACACGAGGACAACCTGGCGAGAGAGCCATCAACAATCTATTTGTCAGCAGTAAACACGGGGACAACCTGGCGAGAGAGCCATCAACAATCTATTTGTCAACTGTAAACACGAGGACAACCTGGCGAGAGAGCCATCAACAATCTATGTGTCAGCAGTAAACACGAGGACAACATTTCAACCAGTGACTGTCATATATCGTTACTCGAGAATGTTTTATATTTATTTCCTATGTACAGTTTTATCTCAAGCGCAGTGAGATTTTTAACAAGATTTGACAAGAATAACAAAGATCCAAGGCAAATGACCTAGATGGAAGTGGACAAGAAAGCCATTGGCTTGTCGAGAGTCCAACATTTTTTCCTTTAAGTGTAACTCGCCCTTCTGAGATTTTGTCAATTTTGTTTTTATACATATTCACGCTGCTAGCATTTACACTAATAATTTGTTCCAATCATTTATTGTCCTCTGTAATAATAAGTACTTCCTGACATCCAATCTACACTGATCCTTCACTAATGTTACTTCATGTCCTCTAGATTTTCTATCTTTCTTAAGTGAGAAAAAAATATTTCTATCAATGTTTTTATACCCATTCAATATCTTAAAAACTTCAATTCGATCTCCTCTTACCTCCTGGTTGTCAAACCACATTCTTTTAGGCGTTCTTCATAGCAAAGGTCTCTTTTTAGGATTTTTCGAAACCACACTATATAAGAAATACTTCATGTATTTATTGATTACCAATACAAATCGCGAGGACACCAAAAGCCACGACTCGTCACTCACCACTTCCACTGTCTGATCCCAACATGACTCTCCACTTACACTCTTTGTTCCGTCTGATCCCAATACGACTCACCACTTCCACTCTTTGTTCCGTCTGATCCCAATACGACTCTCCACTTCCACTCTTTGTTCCGTCTGATCCCAATACGACTCTCCACTTCCACTCTTTGTTCCGTCTGATCACAACACGACTCTCCACTTCCACTCTTTGTTCCGTCTGATCCCAACACGACTCTACTCTTCCACTCTTTGTTCCGTCTGATCCCAACACGACTCACCACTTCCACTCTTTGTTCCATCTGAACCCAACATGACTCACCACTTCCACTCTTTGTTCCGTCTGATCCCAACACGACTCACCACTTCCACTCTTTGTTCCGTCTGATCCCAACATGACTCACCACTTCCACTCTTTGTTCCGTCTGATCCCAACATGACTCACCACTTCCACTCTTTCTTCCGTCTGAACCCAACATGACTCACCACTACCACTCTTTGTTCCGTCTGATCCCAACATGACTCTCCACTTCCACTCTTTGTTCCGTCTGATCCCAACACGACTCTCCACTTCCACTCTTTGTTCCGTCTGATCCCAACACGATTCTACTCTTCCACTCTTTGTTCCGTCTGATCCCAACACGACTCACCACTTCCACTCTTTGTTCCGTCTGATCCCAACACGACTCACCACTTCCACTCTTTGTTCCGTCTGATCCGAACACGACTCACCACTTCCACTCTTTAGTCGGTCTGATCCGAACACGACTCACCACTTCCACTCTTTAGTCGGTCTGATCCGAACACGACTCACCACTTCCATTCCTTGGCCCGTCTGATCCCAATACGACTCACCACTTCCACTATTTGGTCGGTCTGATCCGAACACGACTCACCACTTCCATTCCTTGACCTGTTTGATCTCAACACAACTCACCACTTCCACTCATTGGTCTATCTGATCCCAACACGACTCACCACTTCAATTCCTTGGCCCGTCTGATCCCAACACAACTCACCACTTCCACTCATTGGTCTATCTGATCCCAACACGACTCACCACTTCAATTCCTTGGCCCGTCTGATCCCAACACGACTCACCACTTCCACACTTTGGTCCGTCTGATCCCAACACGACTCTCCACTTCCACTCTTTGTTTCGTCTGATCCCAACACGACTCTACTCTTCCACTCTTTGGTCCGTCTGATCCCAACACGACTCACCACTTCCACTCTTTGTTCCGTCTGAACCCAACATGACTCACCACTTCCACTCTTTGGTCGGTCTGATCCGAACACGACTCACCACTTCCACTCTTTAGTCGGTCTGATCTGAACACGACTCACCACTTCCACTCTTTAGTCGGTCTGATCCGAACACGACTCACAACTTCCATTCCTTGGCCCGACTGATCCCAATACGACTCACCACTTCCACTCTTTGGTCGGTCTGATCCGAACACGACTCACCACTTCCATTCCTTGACCTGTTTGATCTCAACACAACTCACCACTTCCACTCATTGGTCTATCTGATCCCAACACGACTCACCACTTCAATTCCTTGGCCCGTCTGATCCCAACACGACTCACCACTTCCACACTTTGGTCCGTCTGAACCTAACACGACTCACCACTTCCACTCCTTGGCCCGTCTGATCCTAACACGACTCACCACTTCCACTCCTTGGCCCGTCTGATCCCAAGTACAACAAAACTCTCGACAAACATCAGGATGAATGAGACCCCCAGCACCCAGTAGAGGTCGCTCTTGACGACGGTCACGCGCCACACGGTGAGCAAGGCGTGCAGCAGAAACATCTGGCGCGTGACGATGCACTTGAGCGCGTCGAAGAACTTCTTCCCTCCGAAGCAGCAGTTCGCGTATGCTTTATAAAAAAATCAGTTTACCTCATTTATCGTAATATATCATCCAACCAAATTAATTATCGGTTTTGGTGGAGTACCACACGTTTTAATTGAGGGCGTCATTAATAATAACATATACACAGAACAGTTTTAAAGCACTACATAATAATGGATTCACGCTGGCACGCACGCACGCACGCACGCACGCACGCACGCACGCACGCACGCACGCACGCACGCACGCACGCACGCACGCACGCACGCACGCACGCACGCGTCAGTGGTTTTGATTACTAAGCCAATATATAGTATGCCATGCTGCGTCAACCTTTTTGAATAAAAAAGGGAACACTTATCAATTAATCGTTTGTCAATTTATAATATCTACACAATCATATCATATCTACGCTAACAACGCCATAACACACACGAAAGCATTAATCCAACGGCAGTAAAAATGGTTCATTTCATAAAATTTTTAACATCATATGTTTTGTTACAGAGGACATACATAAATATTCCCTATAAATATAAAGATAACACTTTTTGAAAGGTCTTCACATGCTCGATGTCCGTAGACAGAATAATTTATTCCATGGACATAATTATGCGGGAGTCAGAGGGACTACGATGTCATTTAGACAAATAAATTCTGTTACACACGAATCACAAACTATAGTTTGCTCTGAAAACTATAATAAATATGTTATTGCTATTAATGTCACGTGCTGTGGTTTTGTATGTAAATTCTGGGGGTAAAAGGAATAGTTTATACATCCACTGTTAACCCCGTTAAGCGTAAAAATCAATCAATATTATTCCATCCTTTTTATATAATTCCGTTCTTTTTATTCCTTTTAGCAGATCAAATATATAAAACAGTTACTAGTGCTTACTACAAGGTTTCTCAGTACCGACTTATATGCATAAATGTATAGGCAAAATATTGTCCCTTTGTTAAAGTTTGTTAACATAATTAATCATTGCCATGTTTATTATTTTGTTTGACCAGGAAATAAACCATAATTCTAAAGTAAAGCAGTGAAACTTAGACAAATGTAACACTTTTAATGATTTGTAATGTTTATTATTTCAGGCCTCAATGTATATACTGTACTTGTGAGATGCATATAAAGCAAGAAAAACGTTTTGTCTACGAATCCATTGTTATCCATGAATCCACACTTCATTCCGTATGTTTTATTACTTTTAGCAGATAAAACTATTGAACTATTTTTATTTGACGTAAAAAACCGATATATACTAAAACATTGTTGCCTTTCTCTAATGAACATATTCATACTTCAGTGTCACATTAATGCACAACAGTGTAAATTGTCTTACCAAAACTACAGAGTGGCATTTAATGTAATTAAATAATACTACTAGAATCAAAAGAAAAACAGTTTTCGAATCGATTTATTACAAGATTTTGCACTTTATTCTTTACATGCAAAATATGTGTTACCAATGAATCCACGATTGTTCAAAGTGATCCTGGTCCGTTGATGTTCAAAATAGGCATAATTGAATAGCTGTTATGAAAAGAACACAGACCTACAAAATGTGCTTACATATTTGTCCCAACGTCGCTGTGAAGAAGGAAGGACAATTAACACCCTACCATGTTTGAAAGCATATCTGGCTACACAAATACAATATTGTTTACTATCATGGAAAATAATTGAACAATACAAATTCTAATTAATTTATGTTTTATTAGATAAACAGATGTATTTTCTGAATGGGCCAAACCTATTCTATTTTTAAAATATATGGGACGTAAATTTGTAAAAGGGCATAAAAGGAGGCATCCTGTGGATTTGTGGATAGCATTAATAGAAATGACTTCAACTTCACCAATTTACTTCACAAAGGGTTGGAACTTTTTCCCGAAAATACACAGGATCGAGAATAAATGGAGCACATCAGTAACATTTAGTGACGGGCATTTTGCCACGTATATGCCATACTTCGTGTCTGACATTATTTGTTATGTTTGCTATGTTATGTTTTAAAGCCAGTCAGTCCCAACCGACTTTAACAATAAACGTCATGTAGGCGAAGGCAGAAATCAACAGCTAACGGAAACAAGTGGTGCATACCTTCTCTGCGCGACTTGATTCTGACTGTCCCGTTGTGTGGCTTTGAACCGTATAGCATGCCTGTAGACGTTCCGTTGAGCGGTATTGGCACGTGCTCCATCGACAACATTGTGGGTTTGGGTTAGAAGTGTATATTTTGAGTATAAGAAACAATGTCTTCAGTCATTTCATCAATGTCCAAAGATGAATACTCCGAGATTACTTCTCGACTTTATTGGAGATCGCTACTACGGCGCTATCGAAAATTTTAATCAATTTGTATCTCAATTTTGATGTTTTAGGAACTGACCCGTATCTGTGAAAACGTTGTTGCAATTGTTTCTGTTTAACACACCCGTGTCTATGTTCAACACGTCCGTGTCTATGTTCAACACGTCCGTGTCTATGTTCAGCACAACGTGTCTACGTCCGTGTCTGTTGCACCCGCGGAAATGCAAAACCAGCGTGTGTTTGCTGCGCTAATATCTTATCCAATGTGACCATTCCAATATCAATGTTTGCTGCGCTAATATCTTATCCAATGTGACCATTCCAATATCAATGTTTGCTGCGCTAATATCTTATCCAATGTGACCATTCCAATATCAATATGATGTCGATGTAACTTTTAAATGTCTTCTCTTTTCCAGAACAGCGTAGCGTCACTATTTACGGCTTACAAAGCATCCATATAGTATTTGCAACTTCAAGAAGAACCTGCAATTAAGTACATGGTCTGTATTAGCGATCTAAATCAACTCGCATTGTGTCGTGTGGATCCTTATTTGCACGGCCAGACGTTTGCTTTGTGCTGGTTCTACCAATGTGTGCGTCGTGTTTTTTTCAGCATCGAAGACACATCGCTCATGACGTGTAAATACAATAACACTAGACGCAACCTTGAAAAAAACTGTAGTAGTCTAGCGATAAAACAGCAATACAATAGTAGAACGTGATTGTCGCTGTCTGTTCGTGCCACTGTTTGTTCGTGCCACTATATGTTCGTGTCGCTGTATGTTCGTGCCACTGTCTGTTCGTGTCCGTGCAGTTTGCTCTCATTTAACCCACGTTTCACAGTCTACTTCCTTACTATCACTGCCGTTCTGCACTGGTTCTTCCGACACGCTTGGTTTGTTCTGCCACAGCTGACACGCTTGGTTTGTTCTGCCACACCCGACACGCTTGGTTTGTTCTGCCACACCTGACACGCTTGGTTTGTTCTGCCACACCTGACACGCTTGGTTTGTTCTGCCACACCTGGCACGCTTGGTTTGTTCTGTCACACCTGACACGCTTGGTTTGTTCTGCCACACCTGGCACGCTTGGTTTGTTCTGCCACACCTGACACGCTTGGTTTGTTCTGTCACACCTGACCCGTTGAGCACTACCGTGGATCTCACGACAAGCAGCCCTGCAAGTACCGGCAGTCGGCCTACGTGGCTGTCCTGGGTGGATACTATCCAATTTCACACCAATCGTATTGGAAGTCGTTAACTACGTAGTTATTTCACAACACGACTCACTGTTTGCCGTCAATAAACATGCCAATCTATAGAATGCAATATTGATCGCCACATTCTTAATGAAATCGCAATTTTTAATATAAATGAAACCCGAGCTGCGATGAATGGTCGCTGTAGCACTCCAAATTTACACAACTAAGAACCCATTACCGACAGCCAAAGGCAACAAAACTCTACTTAGAGGCAATCATGATGCGCTAGATTGCAATAACGGTTGCTTTCGCACTTGACATTCTAATCAGTGTGCTTATTGTTATATGCATACGTATAAACTTAATTACAGGTTATCTTCCGCGGGCCCAGTAATTCACGCATGCAATGCCCCGCATGACATCTTGTGTATATAATTCGCACTTATGTGAAAATTTGCTAGTAGCATAGAACTGCATTAATAAGTATTAAATAAATGTGTCCATCATAGTAGTTGCAGAATGCAGATATATATATATATATA
>SDWI01002191.1:39556-51632 GCA_009193005.1 Lamellibrachia luymesi
CAAATTTTTGTGGGGAGGGTTTGTTCCCCCACTTTTGTGTATATCATTGTAAATACTCTAGCTAGCACTATATACATATAATTATGTATGCTTGTCTGCACATAGGTATCTTTCCCTCTTTGTATGCTGTCGCTTTGTATAAGAGCAGCAAGGGTTTTTTGATAAGGACTGTCTTTAGCAGTTGCTAGCTACAGTAGAAAATATCACTAATGTTAAATCTCATCTGGTATTATTTACTAATTGGTCATACACACCAGCTTAATCAGTAATGTACCAGACTGTGCACAATTTGTGGCAGACTTTGTTATTGTGTGCACAGCGGTAATCCTTGTTTGATATGAATAAAACTGGATTGCCCATTACCAACCTACCAAGTAGTTGGTGTATTTATACAAACAGAGAAAGGGCTGCAAGAGCGTGTCCCCATTTCATTATAAACACAAATACACAGGGAGTCAATGGGGTATCGAGCTACGAAAAAAACACGAAACATATATATATATAAATGGTGGGCGGTGAGAAATTGGTCTCACCAACCGGTGGATCGAGATGGGAGGTTGGCCTAAAAAAAGGTGAGATATGTGAGGTTGAAAACTGTGCCCCAAGGCGTCCGGTCACCTATTGCTCAGCTCTATTAGGACGAGACGACGACGAGCTCGCGCGTGTGCCTCGTCCCAAGGCGTCCGGTCGCCTATTGGTCAGCGATATTAGGACGAGACGACGATGAGCCCGCGCGTGTGCCTCGTCCCAAGGCGTCCGGTCACCTCCTACGTTGACAACAGGAACGACCAGAAATGAGCGGCCAGAGAGACTTGGCGAGAGATAAAAGTGTAGAAGAAATTCGCCAGGTGAATTCAGGAATCTGATTCAATGATGATGATTATTATTATTACTAAAATTTGTAAAGCGCCATATATCCGAGACCAGCCCCTTCATGGTTGCAATAAATGTAACACACCATACATATACACTCAACAATAATAACTTATATAAACATATTATCTATTATGTACACTTCCCTCATTCTTTCTCATATTAATTACGGTCGACTGATCTGGGGTCGTCAGGCATAGTGAATCTTTAACAACAGAAAAAACAATAAGAATAATGTCTTTGAATAAATATAATGTCTTTGAATAAATATAATGTCTTTGAATAAATATAATGTCTTCGAATAAATATAATGTCTTTGAATAAATATAATGTCTTTGAATAAATATAATGTCTTTGGATAAATATAATGTCTTTGGATAAATATAATGTCTTTGAATAAATATAATGTCTTTGAATAAATATGATGTCTTTGAATAAATAGTCTTTGAAAAATATGTCTTTGAATAAATATAATGTCTTTGAATAAATATAATGTCTTTGAATAAAAATAATGTATTTGAATAAATATAATGTCTTTGAATAAATATAATGCACATACAACTGAGTGACGATTATAAACTGCAGCAACTTAATAATAATAATGATCTACCAGAATATTTAATCCATATCCCTTACATACACAATTTTGAAATTCATCAACACTACACATAAGTAAAAAATAATCTGTTTATTTTTAGAGTCAAGTATGAATATGTAAAAATATATCCGACATAATATTGTATCAGATATAGTTTTTGACAAACTGGTATTCATGATTGAATATATCATATTACATTATAATAGAGGCAGTTTACAATACTCCAAGCTTTATCATTGATAACATTTATATGCATAGTCTATGTGGTTTCACAACTTATATTAAAAACTGTCTAATTATGAATATCATTGCCGTATTCCAAATTACTACCTGTGTAAGAATTAAGATACTGTAAACACAATGCATTATAATATGTAAATGTGCACATTAATGCATATTTAACAGCTTTAGATGAATATAAAGTCATGCGAGTGACAACTTTGTCTATGTGTATTTTGACTGTAGAGACATTGAACTTTCAGTTGTTTTTATACCTAAAACCAATTAAATACATTGACATGTTGTATCAAACACTATGAAAATATACCTGTCTGAAGGATGGAATTACAGATGATTCACTGGTACTTTTGCAGTCTTGGTAACATAATATTGAGAACGTTCCACGATTATAACAGCAGCACATTAAATAACATAAAACTATTATAAAGTGTCTATATACAAAATTCATTTATTCACATTTGTACAGCCCAATCCTTCCCTTTCAATATACACAGAATACAATGTGTGCGTGCCTCACTGCAATGTTATTACAGTTTTCAGACAGATTCACTAATAGTAAAACAAATTTATACAGCACTAATCTGCCAACTTAAACTCAAACGTTTACACTCTCATAATGTCAATAACTGACATACATGTAACGCAGTTCATATTGCTTACACTTGCTTGTACAAGTGGACAACCAAACAACATGTCTTAGATTAAAGAGGAAAGCAACTAAATCATCACAAATCACTTAGTATATATTTGCTAATTTTGCACTAGCAACAATCATTGACAATACTCCAGTTTTCATGCACCAATCTTCATTGTGATAAATTCCAAATTAGCACAGGTTAAACACAATATATTGATTCACTAACTGTGGCACATTCTACGAAATTATTTGGGTAGGCAGCCACACAAAGCCCTACATCATCAGAAGTACTGGTTGAAACCACCCTGGTTACATACCAGCATCACTACATGTCAAACAACAGACCTTGCATAGATAGCAGTTGACAATGAGTTAATGTGTACCACAATACAGACTTATTATGTTGTTTACAAAGTTTTATATTGTTTTAACAGGTGAACAAATTGCTGTGGATATGTACCCAGATACCCACACAGGGAAACAAATGTTGTGTCAACCCTACGTGTGTTACATGTACACAGATACCCACACAGGGAAACACATGTTGTGTCAGCCCTATGTGTGTTACATATACACAGATACCCATACAGGGAAACACGTTGTGTCAACCCTACGTGTGTTACATGTACACAGATACCCACACAGGGAAACACATGTTGTGTCAACCCTACGTGTGTTACATGTACACAGATACCCACACAGGGAAACACATGTTGTGTCAGCCCTACGTGTGTTACATGTACAGATACCCACACAGGGAAACACATGTTGTGTCAACCCTACGTGTGTTACATGTACACAGATACCCACACGGGGAAACACGTTGTGTCAGCCCTACACGTGTTACATGTACACAGATACACACACACAGGGGAAACACGTTGTATCTCCCTACGTGTGTTACATGTACACAGATACCCACACAGGGAAACACATGTTGTGTCAACCCTACGTGTGTTACATGTACACAGATACCCACACAGGGAAACACATGCTGTGTCAACCCTACGTGTGTTACATGTACACAGATACCCACACATGGAAACACATTCTGTCAGCCCTATGTGTGTTACATGTACACAGATACCCACACAGGGAAACACATGTTGTCAGCCCTATGTGTGTTACATATACACAGATACCCATACAGGGAAACACGTTGTGTCAACCCTACGTGTGTTACATGTACACAGATACCCACACGGGGAAACACGTTGTATCTCCCTACGTGTGTTACATGTACACAGATACCCACACAGGGAAACACATGTTGTGTCAGCCCTACGTGTGTTAGATGTACACAGATACCCACACAGGGAAACACATGTTGTGTCAACCCTACGTGTGTTACATGTACACAGATACCCACACAGGGAAACATATGTTGTGTCAGCCCTACGTGTGTTACATGTACACAGATACCCACACAGGGAAACACATGTTGTGTCAACCCTACGTGTGTTACATGTACACAGATACACACACAAGGAAACACGTTGTGTCAGCCCTACGTGTGTTACACAGGTAATGAATGAAAGAAAGAATGATCTGGAAAGAAATAATAGGTTGAACTGAGGTTTCTGCTTCTGCTTAACAAGTGTGTTTGAGCAGTTAATGACACCTGTTTATATTGGGTACTTTGGTGAAGCAACCCTGCGTGTTGACACAGTGAACTTGTGCAATAAGCCTGCTATATGAGTGCACCAATGCTGGCCCCTTGTAGCAACATACACAATATTTACCATCATTAAATAAAACGACAAAGGTAACACGATACACAAGCCAAATAGCTAATGTCAAACAGAGCTAAGCTCAATACAAAACCAAAATTTAGTACATGCACCAGGCAATGATTACAATGGTAATCCAGTACATGGACCAGGCAATGATTACAAC
This sequence comes from Lamellibrachia luymesi, assembly GCA_009193005.1. Lineage (NCBI taxonomy): Eukaryota > Metazoa > Annelida > Polychaeta > Sabellida > Siboglinidae > Lamellibrachia > Lamellibrachia luymesi. The sequence goes on from SDWI01002191.1 coordinate 43,801, forward strand.
GGTAATCCAGTACATGGACCAGGCAATGATTACAATGGTAATCCAGTACATGCACCAGGCAATGATTACAATGGTAATCCATTACATGCACCAGGCAGTGATTACAATGGTGATCCAGTACATGCACCAGGCAATGATTACAACGGTAATCCAGTACATGCACCAGGCAGTGATTACAAAGGTAATCCAGTACATGCACCAGGCAAAGTATTGTTGTTGTATTGTATGATTACAGTTGTAATCTAGTGACAGACAATGATACTCTAGACATGTTTCAATGACAGACTGATACTCTGGCCATATTTCATTGACAGAGAGTGATACTCTAGCCATATTCATTGACAGAGAGTGATACTCTAGACATTTTTCATTGACAGATACGCTAGACCTATTTCATTGACAGACAGTGATACTTTAGACATGTTTCATTGACAGAGAGTGATCCTGTGGAAGAGAGGAGTTGTGTGTGAGTGATCCCATGGAAGTGAGTGGAGTTGTGTGGGAGTGATCCCATGGAAGTGAAGGAGTTGTGTGGGAGTGATCCCATGGAAGTGAAGGAGTTGTGTGGGAGTGATCCCAGGGAAGAGAGGATGCAGTTATGTTGTTGTCCAACACTAGTGGTTTGACAACACGGCCAAGCAGTGGGAAAAGGGCCAAACAACTGTTAAGTTTGGTAGATAGAGGCAGAATGCCACACAGTCATTCCTCTGTTAGACACGCTGTCATGTTAAGATTGGTAGATAGTGGTAGCATGCCACACAGTCATTCCTCTGTTAGACACGCTGTCATGTTAAGATTGGTAGATAGTGGCAGCATGCCACACAGTCATTCCTTTGTTAGACACGCTGCCATGTCAAGTTATCATTGCCTCAATTTGACACATTGTTTGATGTATAAGTGAATATATGTAAGATGCACATTTATCTCCCAAAAGATAGTTGATGTGCTCTGTACAAATGTTTCTCAAGCTTGACTTGGTTTAACAATTAAAACAACACTTTTGGCAGCATTCATAGTTGGCTTTGTTAAGCCATAATTTTCACAGACATTTCACTGGAACATTCCCAGATAAACCTATCTAAATGCACTAGCCACAGAAATAACAATATCTGTGTGACAACTGACCACTTAAACAGAGTTACCAACCCTCCAGGTTGTCACCTGGTCACTGGTCAGGTGGCTGGACTAGGGGCAGTTCACTAGACGTTGTCCGGAGTTGGCAGTGAGCGTCCGAGTCTCGCCGTGTGAACAGTGTGACGCCGGCCGAGTACCAGGCTGGGATCTGGACATGAGTGGTCAGCTGTGGCCGGAAACCAGTAACCAGTGACATGCGGTCTTCTCGCAGCACATTGACCACCTGCCCTATAACACACAAGTCACATTCACCATCTGTCCTGTAACATAAAAGTCACATTCACCACCTGCCCTGTAATGCACAAGTCACTTTCACCACCCGCCCAGTAACATACAAGTCACATTGACCACTCACACTGTAACACACAAGTCACATTGACCACCCACCCTGTAACATACAAGTCACATTCACCACCCGCCCTGTAACACACAAGTCACATTCACCACCTGCCTGTAACACACAAGTCACATTCACCACCCGCTCTGTAACACACAAGTCACATTCACCACCCATCCTGTAACACACAGGTCACATTCACCACCCGCTCTGTAACACACAAATCACATTCACCACCCACTCTGTAACACACAGGTCACATTCACCACCCGATCTGTAACACACAAGTCACATTCACCACTCGCTCTGTAACACACAAGTCACATTCACCACCTGCTCTGTAACACACAAGTCACATTCACCACCTGCTCTGTAACACACAAGTCACATTCACCACCCGATCTGTAACACACAAGTCACATTCACCACTCGCTCTGTAACATACAAGTCACATTCACCACCTGCTCTGTAACACACAAGTCACATTCACCACCCGCTCTGTAACACACAAGTCACATTCACCACCTGCTCTGTAACACACAAGTCACATTCACCACCTGCTCTATAACACACAAGTCACATTCACCACCCGCCCTGTAACACACAAATACACATCAAACATTTTGTTGTACATTGTTTCATGCAAGATCACTTGGACTTGTCAATGCCTTTTTATCTGATTCCTGAACTGTTAAAAATATTGACTTTATTTTTGTATCTTACCTAGCAACTGATTTTACCTGGTAATGTAACAAGCTACCTTTCGTATTTGATTACTTCAGTGCAGTTGATGTTCAGTGTTTAGTCTCATTATTCATGCTATCTAGCAGTATTTTGTATCAGTTTAATATTAGATATCAGCAAAGTAGAAAGGCATGCAACTAATGTAATATGTAACTAAAACTTCAGACTCACCTAAGACATTCATTGTTCGCCACCGTGGGTCTCGTTGCCGAATCAAAACTGTCAGATCGCAGCTGTCCGTCCAGTGAGAGATGACGTCATTGCGGCGAACAAGTAACACAGAGTCACTGCACAACTGCTGCTGAATGTCAGCCTCAGCAACAACATTGAGTGGATTCGTCAGATACACCCCTGTAATCAGGACAAGTCATTTTTACATTATTAACAGTCATTTTACATCATTAGCCTGATAGATGTTTACTTTTTTAAACTTGTTTTTAATTCTTCATGTTGTGTCACTGGGATGTATAGTGAATCTACAATTAATGTCTAATGTGTGGGGTCACTGGGGTGTATAGTGAATCTACAATTAATGTCTAATGTGTGTTGTCACTGGGGTGTATAGTTAATCTAAAATTAATATATAATGCGTGTTGTCACTGGGATGTATAGTGAATCTACAATCAATATATAATGTGTGTTGTCACTGTATGGTGAATCTACAATTAATGTCTAATGTGTGTTGTCACTGGGATGTATAGTGAATCTAAAATTAATGTATGTGTGTTGTCACTGGGGTGTATATTGAATCTACAATTAATGTATAATGCATGTTATCACTGGGGTGTATAGTGAATCTACAATTAACCATTTCAGTATGACAGGCCGGTATACCGGCCTCGCGGTATGTGACGCTACAGTACGACAGGCCGGTATACAGGCATTGGCTACGTTCACCATTTAAAACGCTTTTACTCATAAATATCCACTAAGTGGAGCCACTTGTTATATACAGTCGTCATGGCGAATGAATTAGCTATTCGGCAGCAGCAATCGTTTATTATCACTCAATATCATTTTACGGAGATTTTCGCATTTTTTAATGATGGATTATCAAAATCTGCTATGGCCACAATGGCGGACGGCTTTACTTCAACTGACGATTTACCGCTGTATGCTTTGGACGGATTATTTGATAGTTTTAGCGAAAAATCTTTGTCGGATGTTGACGATCGAAACAACAATGATGTTGGCGAACTTAGCAACCGAGCCGGAGGCAAAACGGATACTGACAGCGGGAGTATTTTCGATGGCTACTCGGATGTCAATGATGATGAATGTGATGGTGTAAACGCTGAGGATGAGCTGCGCACTGTACTATCAATGCTGGATGATGCGTAGTTTCATTTTTGTTAGAAGAAAAAGGTATCTGTGAATCTGTCAACATGCAAAATTTGATTGGAATCGGTCCAGTAGCAATGAATGTGTTAGCAAATACACAAATGAACACTTCTGACATGTATTTTATATCATACTCCTGTAGCATGATCAATACGAGTAGTTTACATTAAATATGTACATTGGCATACAACTGCGTTCAGCAACTGCAAAAACGTTGAAATCGTGGCGGCCATCTTGGATTGTTGGTTACCATGACGATGAAATGTAAAATGATATGGCTCATTTTACTCACTGATTATTGTACTTTCGGAATATATATATAATATTCCTATTCATAAAATGCATTTTTGTTGCTGAAATCTTGACTTGAAGTGATGCAGTCGATTTTCTTACATATTCACTGGGAATGCAGTATTCAGTGGTCACAGCAGATCAGGGCTGTAGTACTGAAATGGTCACAATATCTAATGTGTGTTGTCACTGGGGTGTATAGTGAATCTGCAATCAATGTATAATGTGTGTTGACACTGGGGTGTATAGTGAATCTACAATTAACGTGAAATGCGAGTGGTCACTGGGGTGTATAGTGAATCTACAATTAATGTATAGTGTGTTGTCACTGGGGTGTATAGTGAATCTACAATTAATGTATAATGCGTGTTGTCACTGGGGTGTATAGTGAATCTACAATGAATGTATAATGTGTGTTGTCACTGGGGTGTATAGTGAATCTACAATTAATGTATAATGTGTGTTGTCACTGGGATGTATAGTGAATCTACAATTAATGTATAATGTGTGTTGTCACTGGGGTGTATAGTAAATCTACAATCAATGTATAATGTGTGTTGTCACTGGGGTGTATAGTGAATCTCCAATCAATGTATAATGTGTGTTGTCACTGGGATGTATAGTGAATCTACAATTAATGTCTAATGCGTGTTGTCACTGGGGTGTATAGTGAATCTACAATTAATGTATAATGTGTGTTGTCACTGGGGTGTATAGTAAATCTACAATCAATGTATAATGTGTGTTGTCACTGGGGTGTATAGTGAATCTCCAATCAATGTATGTGTGTTGTCACTGGGATGTATAGTGAATCTACAATTAATGTCTAATGCGTGTTGTCACTGGGGTGTATAGTGAATCTACAATTAATATTTAATGTGTGTTGTCACTGGGGTGTATAGTGAATCTACAATTAATGTCTAATGTGTGGGGTCACTTGGGTGTATAGTGAATCTACAATTAATGTATAATGTGTGTTGTCACTGGGGTGTATAGTGAATCTACAATTAATGTATAATGCGTGTTGTTACTGGGGTGTATAGTGAATCTACAATTAATGTCTAATGTGTGGGGTCACAGGAGTGTATAGTGAATCTACAATTAATGTATAATGCGTGTTGTCACTGGGGTGTATAGTGAATCTACAATTAATGTATAATGTGTGTTGTCACTGGGGTGTATAGTGAATCTATAATTAATGTATAATGCGTGTTGTCACTGAGGTGTATAGTGAATCTACAATTAATGTCTGATGTGTGGGGTCACTGGGGTGTATAGTGAATATACAATTAATTTCTAATGCTTGGATGTTTCCTGATGTTTCTGAATTAGTTCACCTCTAATACTTAGATATTTTTTGTGTTTCTTGAGTTTTTTTATTGGTTTTGATTAATTCATCTGTGATGCTGGGATTTGTTTCCATTAATTCCATAGATTAGTTCATTCTAAAATCTGGGGTGAGTTTCTTGTTTGGTTAATTTGATTAGTTCATCTCTAATGCTTCTATGCATTTCTTATTTTCATTAGTTCAATAGATCAGTGCATCTGTAGAGCCTGAATGTGTTTCTTGGTTTCTGTTTATAGATAAATCAGTGTATGTGAAAACACTGAAATGCTGACCTTTCTGATCCACCCCGTACACCATCTGATGGTGCCAGGCATCAGGAATGGGGTAGCCCAGAGGCACGGCCTTCTGTAGGTTCAAGGTTAGCAGGGGCACAGCACCTGCAGACAAATGAAGGAAGGGTAAAACAACAATCAGTTTTACTGAAAAAAAAAAGGGCATTCTATAGTTTATGTGGCATATAAGACAACAACTTGGATCACCCTACCAGGTCAATGTTATTATGGATGTCTGACTTATAATATATAAGACAATGTAAACTATTTTCAAAAGTAATATATTTCACTGTTCAGTACATAGTGTGTTCCTCTGCATGTCCGCTGGTTGCAATACGTCAATTATGATTCATTTCTTCCTTTGATCATATATTTCACTATTTGGGAAGTTGGCTGAACACTGGATATGAAAATCATACACACAATATTGTACCTTGACACACTGTCATGTCACTGTCATGTCACGTCACTGTCATGTCAATGTCATGCTTTAAATTTAATCAAAAGTAGTGAGTTGCCACCTCGTTCACAAACCTTTCCTCATCCACTGGGCCAGCCATTCCAGCAGACTGATGTCTCGTGCAGGGTAGAAGTGGAAGAACACCCCCCGGATGTAGCCCTCTGTCAGGCTCTCTATGCCCTGGATGATATCCAGGGCAGTGCAACCTGAATGAGAGAACAAACAATCCTCACTGACCACATTTGACAGGTGTCACTCAACAACATAGAACTAGCAGTAATTGTAGAATCTGTATTATAAGATAGTTGTGCACGTCAACAACACATTTCACCCAAGAAAAATCTTATTTTACACCTGTCAAAATCTGCAGTAAAATTTACTGTCACATGAAACAATCAATACAATGAAAGTTAAATACGCTGTGTGTATAGACTTCACTTTTCAGCCTTCAACGGGACAGCAGGTACACCCAGCCTTGGTATTTTGCCGGGCAGAAAGGTATTTCTGCAGTGCCCAAGGCAGAAACAGTACTTTCTTTCTGTATCTGTCTACATGTGATAAACAATTGTCCTGCCCTGCTCACAATCAACAACAATTGTCCTGCCCTGCTCACAATCAACAACAATTGTCCTGCCCTGCTCACAATCAACAACAATTGTCCTGCCCTGCTCACAATCAACAACAAACAATTGTCCTGCCCTGCTCACAATCAACAACAATTGTCCTGCCCTGCTCACAATCAACAACAATTGTCCTGCCCTGCTCACAATCAACAACAAACATCACACATGAAAACATTTGCACAATGCACTTTTATGTCTATTCATTCACAGTAAGATGATAATAAATAATAGCTTTACCAAAATGCCCTAATGGCTACTGATCGATCGTACACTTTGAAGTTTGATGATATTATTGATATGACACTTCTCTGGGCCTCTTATGAGATACCTACAAACATGATCATTTTGTTTTCCAAATACTCAACAAATCCACTTAGACTCAATATGGAAAGTTTCCAGTGAAATATAAGCAAGCAACTTTATTTTTAGTTATGTTGGATGACAAGAGTGTTAATTCATATGTAAAATCACTTGTTAGTTAGGGGTATACAGAACTGTTGGTCTTTTACGGTCAGAAATTTACTATTGACTGTTCCCACAAACAGCTAAAAAGATTTATGACACAAAACTGACATCTACAATTCTATCTGTTAAACAGTGTGCACTCAAATACTGACATCTACAATTCTATCTGTTAAACAGTGTGCAGTCAAATTTGCCTTAATAATCCTGCACATATCAGGTCACAGCCAGGGATTTTCCCAGTTGGTCATTTAATTGCAATTAGTAAGAGCAGACATAGAGCTGTTGCACTGTTCTGTCTATCAGAGGTAAAGCTTGACATCTTATACTGGCCTTAGTAGTGGGAGTATTTGGTGAATCCTAGTATTTGTGCGGATGAAGTCGGAGAATGGTTTGGGGGGGTGAAGGTAACCAGTTGGAGAGGGCGTAGTTTCTGCCATGGGTACACCCCTACATACCTGCAATACTGCAAGACAGCAGGTACACCCCTACATACCTACAATACTGCAAGACAGCAGGTACACCCCTACATACCTACAATACTGCAAGACAGTAGGTACACCCCTACATACCTACAATACTGCAAGACAGTAGGTACACCCCTACATACCTACGATACTGCAAGACAGTAGGTACACCCCTACATACCTACGATACTGCACGACAGCAGGTACACCCCTACATACCTACAATACTGCAAGACAGTAGGTACACCCCTACATACTGCAAGACAGCAGGTACACCCCTACATACCTGCAATACTGCAAGACAGGATGTACACCCCTACATACCTACAATACTGCAAGACAGTAGGTACACC
>SDWI01002192.1:1086-19423 GCA_009193005.1 Lamellibrachia luymesi
GTGCGTGCGTGCGTGCGTGCGTGCGTGCGTGCGTGGGTGCGTGTGTGTGCGTGCGTGCGTATGGTTGTGCGTGTGTGTGTGTGTGTGCGTGCGTGCGTGCGTGCTTGCGTGTGTGTGTGTGTGACGTGACAATCGAATCAAAATCCGCCATTCAATGTCATCATTCCCATGTCGTAAAAGGCGCTCACGGATCTCTGATTGGATTCAACACCGCCCAGGAGTTAGGAGTAGGGAACATCGTAAACAAAATCAACTCCCAGTGGGAAGAAGAATACCCCGGTCTCCCAAATGGTATTGGGAAACTGAAAAACGTGCAAGTCAAACTCCACATTGACGAATCCGTGCGACCAGTCGCAATAACAAACCGGAAAATCCTGCTCCACATGATATCTAAAATTGACGAAGAGGAACAACGGGTACCAGTTGGGGAACCAACTCCATGGGTGTTTCCGATTGTCTCTCCGCCGGGGAAGGACAACTTCGTACGTTTGTGCATTAATAAGCGTGAGTCTAACAAGGCGATCATACGAGAACGCCACGAAATGCCGACGCTAGATGAACTCATACATGATCTCAACGGGGCAACCGTGTTCAGCAAATTGGATCTGTTAAACGGATAGCATAAGTTGGAGCTTCATCCATCGTCCAGATATACCACGATGTTCAGAACACATAATTGCGATTTAACAAGATTTGCCATCCAAGCCAAAGGTTCGGATGGCAAGTGGACAAGGAAGCCATTGGCTTATCGAGAGTCCAACAATGTTCGTCTACTTATAACCCGCCCTCCTGAGATATGTGTCAACCTTGTTTTTAAACATATTCACGCTGCTAGCAGTTACACAATCTGTAGACAATTTGTTCCATTCATTTATTGTTCTCTGTGAGAACGAGTGCTTCCTGATGTCCAATCTACATTGATCCTTTACTAATTTTACCTCATGTCCTCTAGTTCTGCTATCCTTCTTGAGTGAGAAAAACATATTTCTATCAATATTTTCATACCCATTCAATATCTTAAAAACTTCAATCTGATCTCCTCTTAACCTCCTTGTCTCTAGAGTTGTTAAACCACATTCTTTCAGGCGTTCTTCATAACTAAGGTCTCTCAGTTCTGGAATCATTTTAGTTGCTCTCCTTTGTATGCGTTCAAGCGTATCTATATCCTTCTTACGATATGGTCTCCATGCTTGTATACAGTATTCTAAATGAGGTCTAACTATTGCTTTATAAAGAGGTATAATTAACTTTTTTCCCTTGTATGTTATGTTTCTTCTAATCAATCCAAGAATTTGATTACCCTTTGAAGCTGCAATACCACACTGCTCTGAAACTTTCATATCAGCGCTTATTGTAACTCCTAAGTCCTTTTCTTTTACAGTAGTACCCAGAACAGTATCTCCCATTTTATAGTTTACATTCAAGTTCCCATGTCCTGTATGTAGGCATTTACATTTCCCAAAATTGAACAACATCTGCCATTTCTCAGACCATTTCACTAATCTGTCTAGATCGTTTTGTAAATGTTGTTTATCACCATCAGTATTAACCTTTCTAAACAGTTTTGTGTCATCCGCAAATTTCAGTACGTTACTTGTTATACTGTCGTCCAAGTCATTGATATAAATTAAGAATAATATAGGTCCTAATACTGATCCTTGAGGTACCCCACTCAAAACCGATTTCCAATTTGAAACTTCTCCATCTACTACAACTCGTTGTCTTCTGTCAGTCAGCCATTGTTCTATCCAGTCAGTTATGCTATCCCCGATACCATGGGCTTTTAATTTAAGTAGTAATCTTTGATGTGGCACTTTGTCAAAAGCTTTCTGAAAATCTAAGTAGATAATATCTACTGGCGATCCCACGTCTATCCACTTAGTGATTTCTTCCAAAAAACATAACATATTTGTTAAGCATGACCTCGCTTTAAGGAATCCATGTTGAGATGAATTTAATAATTTATGCTTAACGAGGAAGTCCACCATATGGTCTTTAATTAACCTTTCTAATAATTTACAAATCACTGACGTTAAACTCACTGGTCTGTAATTCTCTGACTTATTTCTCGAACCCTTTTTAAATAATGGTATGATGTTTGCTTCTTTCCATTCAAACGGAACAACTCCCTCTTTTAATGACAAGTTGAATACTCTTGCAAGTGGTATACTGATTTGTTCTACTGTTTCCATTAGTAATTTTGGAGGAATCCCATCCACTCCCGGTGATTTGTTATCCTTCATTGCCTTTATTTTCTTAGCTACCAATTCTGGAGTTACAACTAACGGACCTAAATAGTCAGATTTAGCCCCCTGAAATTTAGCATCAGCAACTGGTAATGAACTAATATCTTCTTTGGTAAACACTGAACTGAAGTAACCATTTAGGTCTTCCGCCATTAAAAACCCCTGTGATATTATATTTCCAGCACTGTCTTCTAGAGGTCCAACCTTGTCTTGTACGTTTTGTTTACTCCTGACATATGCATAAAAACTCTTGCTGTCATTTTTTATGTTACATGCTAGTTTTTGCTCATAGCTTCTTTTAGATTGTCTGATTTCAGTTGTAGCTGCATTAAGTGCCTCTTTGTATTTTGCATAGTCTTCGTCCTTTCTGGTACGCCTATAAACCCTCCACATAGTTTGTTTTAGCATTATTTTTCTAATAGCCTCTTTTGACAAGTGTTTCTTTCTACACCGTTTTCCTTGTTTTTGGAAGGGAACAAATTTATCGATGATACTCTCAATTTCATATTTTAGAATATTCCAACATTCAATTGCGGTCTTATTCATCAGCATGTTATTCCAATCTAGCTTTGCTAAGTATTTTCTCATATCTTTGTAGTTACCTTTGTGGAAGTTTCTCTTGTACGTTTTCTTATTTTTACTTTCTGATTTTACATTGATGTCAAAATGTATTTGATTATGGTCACTATTACCCAATGGTTCAAATATTTTTACATTGTCCACTAATTCTTTTTGTGATGACAAAACTATATCTAATACATTTTCTCCCCTGGTTGGTTCTAGTACGTGCTGAGTAAGAAAGCTATCCTGGATTAAAAATAGAAATTGTTGGTCCTCAATCCCTGTGCTCTCTAGAGAATTCCATTGTATGTGTCCATGGTTAAAATCTCCCATTATGATACATTCCCCTTTACTAACTTCCTTTATAGCGTTTTTTATTTTTGTGTTGTCCTCTTCGTTTATGTTTGGACTTCGGTAAACTAATCCAATAGTTAATTTTGAATTTCCTGAAACAATTTTGCACCAAACAGCTTCATCGCAATCTGCTTCCCTTTCTAGTTTTATTTCATAAGCCTGAATAGATTCTTTAACATATAAAATAACTCCCCCGCCCCTTCTTCCTATTCGATCTTTCCTAAACATTACATATCCTGTCAGTCCTAATTCAGCATCTGTTATATCTATGTTGGCCCATGATTCAGTTATACCAATTATGTGAGGGTCAATATCTTCTACCATAATGTTTAATTCGTTTTTCTTATTTACTATGCTCCTTGCATTTAAACATACGCATCTATAACCTTTTTCAGAGATGTTTTTCGGATGATTTGATATTGGTTTATCTGTGCTAGTGGCCTCTTGTTCTGCTTGAGACACCTCTAGGTAACCCCCCTGCACTTCTAGTTTAAAGAATGTTTACTTCCAAAAATATTTGTCATTGTACCCAAGTCACTATCTACTGCTGCTGAAAGTTTGTCCGCGAATACTGCCGCCCCCTTTCCACTTAAATGAAGCCCATCCTTCATGTACATATCAGCCCTCCCAACAAAACTTCCCCATAAACCACAAATCCAACTTCCTCTTCCCTACATAGCTTCTGGACTAGCATGTTAATTGCCATCCCCCGACAATTTCGATATTTGTGACTCCTCCTGCCCATTACAGGTAAAATCCCTGACAGTATTACCTGCTCAACCCGCGTCTGTTTTAGTGTTCTGATCAACTGCCTATATTTCCTAACTATGGCAGTTGTACCCTCCCTCTCTACGTTATTTGTCCCTACATGTCCTATACAGATACAAAAGACTGATCTGATATCGTCAGCGAGTGAAATTTTCCGGGAACACATTAGGAATGTCATCAGTAACATTAAATCGACAAAGAACATTAGCGATGACATCATTGTGTATGGAAAAGGAGAAAACGCACAGGAAATGCGTGACAATACACTGGCTGATTCATTCAAAGAAGCTCTCGTGGAAGATACATGTGCTGCATACTTCGATGGTAACAAAACAACAACGACAATAGTTGATGCCAGTCCATTACAGTTAGGCAGCATACTAACTCAAGACGGACGGAAAGATTAAAGCCGCAACAGCCAAACTGAACGCCGCTTCTAGCTTCTATGGAAGAAACCTAGACCGCCATTATGCATTGAACGATGAAGCCTGCGACTACAACCATACAACTTGACTTTGAAGTACATATCGGGAAACAAAAACCCAATCGACAACATGTCCAGGAAACCAATAACCATGGCGGGGATTCATGGCTTTGCTATGATTGTAGGTCTAGTTATTAAAGGATGCAATCCATAGCTGTAAATCTCCTCAATAAAGTTATGATTTTCACATTGTAGTAGATCTACATTAAAATCTCCCTACAAGTACATGGCTTTACCGTTACAGTTGCGAAACATATATTCTATATGTTCATTTAATAAAGTTAAGTCAGTATTTCGTGCACGATGAAACGAAGATGTTTTTTAAACCATGACTAGTGGTGATTTCAGCACAAGTACCTTCAGCACAACTGTCTATTCATTTTGAAAAAATTGGTAACGGTTTATGCTTTAAAGCCATATTTATATAGAGCAACCCCACCACCAGTTCTGTGTTGTCTAGAAATATAATATGCGTAATAGTTTTCTAACTGGAACTACTCACTTTCATTGTCATTCATCCACGTTTCTGAAATTGCAATCTAACTGAGCGATACATGCCTTTAGTTTGTTAAAGTTGGCAGCCATACTTATCATGTTAAAATGTATTATTGATAAGTTAGATAATCCATCACGTTTCGGTACAACTTTAGTGTTGAATTCATCATCAGTATAATACACGCTATCTACATTTACTCTGTTATGTAAATTATTGTCTGGATCTATACTCCCATTTATAGTGTAATAATTTTATCAGAGTAAGGAAACTGAACATAATTTAGGTGTGTACATTGTTCACAAAGTTCAATCAAGTTATCATCAACACCTGACATATTAAAATATAATTCTTCATCAATGAGATCACCGAAAGGGAATAAATTATTTAAGCATGTTTCACAGAACCAGTCTTCTTCAGTAGAGGAATACTTATTAAATTGTTCGTTGGTCAGATTAGTACTATTAACGATGAAGCCAATGATTATAGTGTTCACATAATATAGCATTCTTTCGGATATTTCTATTGCATATGCTGCATGGATATTGTATACGCATGATGTAAAGCCGAGAGTTCAAGAAGAAACAAATTGACTTTGAAAATTCACTTTAGTTCAAGTAAAACTCTCTCACTCTCTCCTCAGACCAGCCGAGTGAGAAAAGGTCATCAGGCGATTCGATTTTGCATCTTTTCTCCTCGCCGTTGTGCATTTTCTTGACACAGAAGAGTTTGCAATCGAGGGAGTAAGCTCTCTCAATGTCAGATGCCTGCCTAAGTTCATACAACATCCTAGCTTTCGTCTTGGTGAGGTCGTCGGTGACAAACATATTTGGTCCCGTTACGTTTCGCAGGTTCTTTTTCTTACGCATCAATGCTGTATTCGTGTCACGTCTCACAAACTTCACGATTACTGTCCTTGGCTTGTAGACCAATCATGGCTGATCTAACAATAACGATTTCCCCCAAATGGTTCGTAGAACGACCTTTAATAAAACCAAATTGTTGCATACTGAATAATTTTTTCTAATCATATGATTGACAATATGGTCTTTGACACATTGTTCCATATATTTACATATTATACTTGTTAAGCTGGTTTTGGAGTTCATATATTTCTATGCTGCTTTTGGGTTTGTCTTAGCTTCTGTTGCTAGCTTCATCTCAAATTCCTTCTGTATCCTTCTCGGTAATTTACGGACTTGATTTCTAGCCCTACAATATTCAGTATAGTATTTTCCTTCTTTTGTCTCCATATAACGTTTCCATAAAGTGTGTTTTTTCTTAATTTTATTTACTGATTCCTTGTTTAGATGTACTTTTCCTTTATGTCTGTTAATATTACTCCAAGTCGATGAGAGATGAATTCATTCTCTAACTTTTTAACATATTCTTTAAAACCTAACCATTGATGGTTTATAGTATGCGTGAGTCTAACAAGGCTATCATACGAGAACGCCACGAAATGCCGAAGCTAGATGAACTCATACATGATCTCAACGGGGCAACCGTGTTCAGCAAATTGGATCTGTTCAACGGTTAGCATAAGTTGGAGCTTCATCCATCGTCCAGATATACAAAGACGTTCAGAACACATAAAGGCCTATACAGATACAAAAGACTGATCTGACACATTAGGAATGTCATCAGTAACATTAAATCAACAAAGAACATTAGCGATGACATTATTGTGTATGGAAAAGGAGAACACGCACAGGAAATGCGTGACAATTCACTGGCTGATTCATTCAAAGAAGCACTCGCCATCCATTACATTTAGGCAGCATACTAACTCAAGACGGAAATATTAAAGCCGCAACAGCCAAACTGAATGCCGCTTCTAGCCATATGGAAGAAACCTAGACCGCCTTACAATTTGACTTTGAACTACATACCGGGAAACAAAAACCCAACCGACAACAGGTCAAGGAAACCGATAACCAAGGGGACTCGTCGACACCAAAAGATGGCTGAAGGTTCTGTGAACTTTGTCGCACCGTCAAACATACCCAATATCGAGGATGTCAACCTTGCTGCTGAAACAGATGGCATGATGCAGACGATAATCACTCTTCGTAGAAACGGACGATGTCACACACACACACACGCACGCACGCACGCACGCACGCACGCACGCACGCACGCGCGCGCACCCACCCCCCACCCGTGCGTGCGTGCGTGCGTGCGAGACACCCGACAGATGACAACATAATATTTTTTTATATATATCCAGCTAGCATATTACAGGGTTTTTGTTAAGTGTGGCTATAGCAGGGACCATGAACCCCAAAGCAGGGACCACTTATCATGCTCAGCCTGTGGCCGAGTCAGTACGTATCACAGACCATTGTGGATACACCAGGAACTTGCATATAATGAAATTGTACCTTAAATTTTCAACAATTTATTTTATATAGCAATAGAAGATTACTGTTTTGTCTAATCGCCTTTTTCTCTCAAATAGGCCAATAATGTCAATGTTCATGACTGTGTAACAAATTAATGAAAATATTACGAACTATTGCATAGCAACAAATACCAAATGTTACTAATATTACCTTGTTGACAAGAACATTGGAAATGGTCGCGTGTCCACACTTGTTGACATGAACATTGGAAATGGCCGTGTGTCCACACTTGTTGACATGAACATTGGAAATGGCCGTGGGTCCACACTTCGTGCATTTCCAAATTGATAAAAAAAACGTAATGCATTACATAATTGTTAAAATGTACATCGTTTGTCACAATTGGTCACATAATTGTCCTGCTTTGGTGTTTGTTAAAGGGGGGTATTCAAGGTGGATTTGATAGCACTTGCTTCTTTGTCACCCATTTTTTTTCAAAAGGAAGCAACTGACACTAAGTCACCAAATAATCAACGTCATCAACAGTATCGTAACGTAGGCAAGAATCGTTGCGCCGAGCCAGTCGCTATGCGTAATATAATGCCATTTTCAAAAAAATCAGAAGAAACTTTTGCCTAAGACATCCATATTCTAAATCAGTAACAATTATTTCATCGTTGCAGTGCAAACAAATTGTTAGAAAAGTTATTTTTAATGAAAAAATTACGATTATTGAACGACACAAATTATATTAAGTACTAGTCTATAACCTAGGGCTAGGCTATAGGGAATGGTGCAGCAACCAGTATAGAAGTCATTTTTATAAATACACATAGTCAAATAGTCCGTAGACTTGTCAATAATTACTGTGCCGTAATATGCACAAGAGATTAAAGCAATACTATGTTTTGTCCGATATCTCAAAAACACCTCATCGTCTCTTGATCCCTTTTGTTATTTCATGGCAGTATAGTGCCAGACTAGGTCACTTGTAGGGGTTCGCCACGCGCCAGCAGCGTACGCTAACGAGTTCTCTTTTGCCTCTGGCAATAATGGAATATTCAGACGTTATTTAAGGATAATGTTGGCCAAGTTCATTGGCTTTAACATTTCGGGATATGCTTTAACAAATGTTACCCTTTCTNTAACCTAGGGCTAGGCTATAGGGAATGGTGCAGCAACCAGTATAGAAGTAATTTTTATAAAAATACATAGTCAAATAGTCCGTAGACTTGTCAATAATTACTATTCGTAATATGCACAAGAGAGCAAAGCAATACTATGTTTTGTCCGATATCTCAAAAACACCTGATCGTCTCTTGATGCGTTTTGTTATTTCATGGCAGTATAGTGCCAGACTAGGTCACTAGTAGGGGTTCGCCACGCGCCAGCAGCGTACGCTAACCAGTTCTCTTTTGCCTCTGGCAATAATGGAATATTCAGACGTTATTTAAGGAAAATGTTGGCCAAGTTCATTGGCTTTAACATTTCGGGATATGCTTTAACAAATGTTACCCTTTCTTATAAGTTTGCTTTAAAAAAATGCTCTATGGACGACTGTCTCTTAGACATTGCCGATCTGTCCGCTAGGCGTGACGTGGTTGCCGATCTCTTCGCTAGGCGCTTGGCGGACTGTCTACTAACTACGAACCACAAGTAACGCTACGATTTGTGGGAAGTAAATATGCTTTGGCGACGCGAAAAGTGAATGTGCGAATGATTTAAAACAGCTGTTTATTAACGAAAAAAACATTCGTTGACCGGCGCTGTTTTGCTGCCACATGTCGTGATCATCAACGATCGCTGACCTGTCTGAGGGACGTCGACGCTGCAATGTTTAAAGCAAAAGCGGGTCGGTCATTAGCCGACGCGAGGGATAATAAAAATCGGCCTTCCTCTACGATAGCCGGGTACACGGACCGCCATAGCCGGGTAAATTACCCGGGTTCCGGCTCTTAACAAAAACCCTGAATATTACACAACAGTCACACCATTTGATAGGTAATTCAATCAACACCAAACATAACATGCAATTACAGAAAATCAACAGTTTTAAAATTACTGCTTAAAAACTGTAGGTACCTAACACTTGAAATGTGTGTTTGCAGCCCGGGAAACTGGGACGTCCGCCAACGTCAGCGGCCGGAGTCTTTTATATGACATTGCTAACACCAGCTACTGTGGGTCAATGTTAGATGAAAAGACTAGTACGAAATAATAAAAGATGGTAACCATAAAAAGTCAACACTTACATAAAGTAATAGATTGGTCTGAATAACTAAACAACCACGTAATCAACTACTACATCTACTGCGAGACCAAATATTACAACGACGCCTTTTGGGGATAGAATTCGATGCTGCTTTGAAATACGGTTTTTTCATCTTTTGAGCCGTCAAATCTGAGAATGTGTGGGTTGTCTTTGTCCTGCCACGACGACACTTGTAGTGTGTCGTTGGCATTGCTCTCGTTATAGAACGCTATGCTCGTGTCTTTTATCATATACCGCGACAGCGTGTCACTGAAGCTGGAGTAGGCGCCATTGTAGACGCCGTCCATCGCACAGTCGACAGAGTAGCGAATGTACGCTACGTAGGTGGTGTGCCGATACATGTCCACATCGCTCCACGGTACCCGGCATTCGTACCGGTGCACCGTCTCCGGCTGGGTGAATCGCGGAATCACCAGTCGTTCGTTGCCCACGACCGAGGACGCGTACTTGGTTCGCCACCAATCTGGAAGCGGCATCGGTTTACGAGTCGACTTGTCAACGCTGACGAACTGATTGATATAACGGACATAAACCTCGCCGGAGTCAGCGCAGTTTAGGGTGGCACTCGTGGTAAAGGAAGACGTCCCTATGTAGCTCAGACACACGGAGGCTCGCACAGCAGGGAGTTGGGGCATATCCGACATGGAGTAGTAACTACGTGCCACGCTAGATTTCACCGATGCCATGAACGTGTAGCGATCCGAAGTGAGTTTGTTGTATTCGAGGAATGTTTCACCCGTGTCGTCAGCCGGTACGTGGAAGGCATACGTGCGGGCCTTTGTCATGAGCGTCTGCAGTTGCCAGATGTTTAAGAGACCTGCAGAGATGAGAGAACACAATTGGACACAATGCTCTGGAAAACACAACGATGAAGCATTCAAATCCACGGGACTCATTTATCGTGCAAGACATACAAATAAATAGCCCACACATGGCCAATCTAATATATAATGCAAAGTGTCTGCCGCCCACCCGCCAGCCTGCATTTTTTCTATGTCATCGTAAAGATAATAATTATGCCTACACATTTTTCAATGAATACAATTATGAATACTTTTCAAGTTACTAGAGTTTAGACTTGGGATGGTCGTCGGAGACTAGACGTGTTGCAGTGGGGCTCCGAGTTGTTGGGCTCGTTTGATGAAATGAAAGGCGAAAGGTGAAATTTGTGGGAAGAAGCTCAACAGTAATTGATGGCAGCTTGGTGGCGGTCAGAGTGAGTGCGTTTGGACAAATGGTCGTTGTGAATTTTGACTGAAACTATTTCGGTAGGGCAACGCCTTCAAACTCTGCTGTTGTTTCTGCTACGGTGCCCGATTCGTGGCAGAAATTGTGCAACGACATTGCGTAACATCGGTCATCGACTGCGAAGGGTAATTGTTAATTGTTACACAGTGCCAAATACACTCGCAGCGTCTGAACAATCCACGCGATAATGGGACCTAAAAGAAAACAGTGCTAGTGCCGACGTATCCGTACCAAATACAGGGGACGATGCTCTCATACTGACCAGTTCAAATTAATAATACTGGAACTGATGTGTTATTAAAAAAAAGATATTGTACCCAAAAGGGTTGGCCGATAAAATTTACTCCATGAATAAGAAAATTGACGATCTAACTGCAAGTATCGAAGTGAGGGATGCTAGAATAAATTAACTAGAACAACAAGTCAACAGCCTGGAGACGGATTTGCATGGTTTGGAGCAATACTCCCGCAGAACCAATCTTCAATTCCAAGGAATCCCAGTTACTGCAAACGGGGAGGATATTGAGGCAAAAATCATGGACATCATAAACAACCAGATCGGCCTTACTCCCTCGCTTGAAACTGATGAAATAGTGGGGTGTCATCGCATGGGAAGAACGCCAAACAAACGCAGCCTACTTGTGAAGTTTCACAACGAGCGTCACCGCTTCCGCTGCGGTGCTCACTTCGAAGTAGATACTGTATACCGATTTCTGTGTAACACCGTTCAGCGACATCGAAGGGCACGCAAATACCGTTTACGCAGCATGTTAATGGCTATTGGTGCATATGAAGTCATATATGCATGTAATGAAGTAATATACAGCAATAAGGATGTACTAAATAATATTTTTTATTTATTTTTTAATTTGTTTTGTTTTCGTATATGTGTGCAACACGTATTTATATGTAATTTAATTGGAATATGATATATGAACAATATTCATGTAAGAAGTTTGTACATTGAAAATGACGTACCAAATCATAATTATTACTTTCTGCATAACTCTGTATAAATAGTTAAGATGAACTATGCTGTATGGAAATGCACACCGCATATGTACGCTGTGCGTATGTTTATGTAATTTATTATTATTATTATTATATAATTTATTATTATTATTTGATTTGATTGCACACATGTTCTTATTCTACACTGCATCTAAATCTTCCTTTAACCACGATATACTCTGCCATTGCCTAATGCAGAAATTATGTTAAAATAACACTCCCATCTCGGAGCCATTTCAACTGAACGTTGTTAAAACCATATTCATATATGTTCATCTTATGTTATGCCATCCTAGGCATTCTCATACTGATATCAGGTTTAACAGAATTGCGAAATTTAAAACATTTTACATGGTAAAGTTTTCCCTAACGTGCTTTCATTTATATTGTTCTTTAGCTTCGTTTTCAAAGCAAATTCAATTTAACCCATTGTATAGGATAAGATTAGCAATAATACACTTTCACTTGTTTAGCAATAACAATAATAACTATTATACTATGACACTAACATTCAATGACATTGGATGGTAATATTATTGTGAATTGTTGTGGTTTGAAGCCAACTCCTTGTGTAAATTCATATGGTTGGGCGAATATAATGATGATCATGACAATCTAAAAGTAATTTGTCATTCGCCATATATTGAAAACGAGAAACTGAGTGGTGTCCTGGTTTCTAAAAGAAATCTTTCACTCTCAGCACTAATAGAGAGGGCATCATTGCAAAATTTGATGAGCTGAATTTATTTTAAAAAGATTTAGAAACAAATGGCTTTTAATTTGGTGTCATATGCATTCAAGAAAGTTGGTTAAGCGAAAATTATGATATATCTCTTTTTCACTTGAGTAATTATTATTATTAACAATATACAAACAGAAACAGATTCGTGGGAATGTCAATTTATTGAAATAACAGGGCAATTGCCTTCAAAACAGACCTCCAAAAAACACTAATATAGACTATAAAAAATTCATTGACGAATTTACTATTATCTTAGCATCGCTTGAAAACTGTAACAGTGAATTAATAATTGCTGGAGACTATAATAATGATCTTTTAAAAGTAAATAAAAAAGATGTAATCAGAGAGTTTTTTATATTTTAACTATTCATAGCCTCTACCCTAAAATTACTCTACCAGATTTTTGAATCAAAATGGAACATTAATAGATAACTTCTTTTGTAGACTTTCTTCTTCCACTTTGAACTCCATTTCAGGTACACTATTAAAAAAGTTTTCTGATCACCAACCTTATTGTATATGTCTCAACCTTATTTTACACCGCGAACCGCCACCAAAATACATAAAAGTAGCAAAGCATAGACTTGATGCTAATGAAAATATGTTAAGTGACTTAATAAGGCAAGACATTCCTAACAAACTAAATAAAGATCCTAATGCTAACCCAAGCACAAATATTTTATGTAATATTTTTTATAAATTGTAAAAATATTTAATATAGTTGTAAAAATATTTAACAAACATAAACATAAGAAATGCAAATGGATTACTCCAGGTATCCTACATTGCATAAAATATCGGGACAACCTTTATAAACAACTCCTAATAATATCATATGAATCACAGGATTATTTATCATTAAAAAATAAACAACATGATTATAACACTATATTGAAAAAATATATAAGACATGCCAACAAAATATACTATGCATCATGTTTTAATGGTCCACATTAAATGATATATTAAATAAATCACAAAACACGAGAACTTTCCCAGACTATTTTACTGCTGATGCTAATCAGGTGTCTGATCAATTTATTATTGTGAATAAATTTAATGAATATTTTACCAATATTGGGCCAGAACTTGCAAATCACATAAATAAGTCTGGAAATAAACATTTTAAAGTCTTCATGCAAAATGTAGTAGTGGCAATGATGGCATATCTACTAAATTATTTAAATTCATGAAAGATGCATTAGTTGAACCGCTAAAGTTAATAATAAACCAGACTTTTGTTAATGGAACATTTCCTGATAACTTAAAAATAGCCAGTCATTCCTATATTTAAAAACTACCTGTTTTTGAAAAAATCATTTTTGATCAACTTTACAGTTTTTTCGATAACAAACTTTTTTTATAAAAGTCAGTATGGATTTAGGAAAGGACATTCAACAGTTTGCTGCACTTGAATTAATATATAAACTTGCATGTCAGATGGATAAAGGTAACATTCCCATTACTATATTTTTGGACCTTTCTAAAGCTTTTGACACTCTTAACCATGACATTTTACACACAAAATTGTCATACTATGGTGTTAAAGAACTTTCAAATAACCTTAATCAAAGTTATTTAGCAATCAGGAAACAATTCGTTGAAATAAATGACACCAAATCAGATATGTTGCCTATAACCATTGGTGTTCCACAAGGTTCTATACTGGGCCCTCTACTGTTTTTAATATATATAAATGATATTACTAATGCAAGTAATTTATTTGAATACATTTTATATGCAGATGACTCAACTTTATGTAGTACACTTGACTCTTCGAAGATGCAGCTTGCTAACTTTAATAATATTAATGTTGAACTACAAAAGATTAGTGAATGGCTGGAAGTTAATAAACTTTCATTAAATGCTAACAAATCAAAATATATGATTTTGCACCACCCACAAAAAAATTCCCAGATTCCAACTTCAAATAAATGACACACCTATAGAATGTGTTGATAATTTCAACTTCTTAGGACTGACAATAAACAAACACCTGAATTGGAAAAATCATATTGATAAACTAGCATGTAAAATTTCAAGATCAATTGGCATCATAAGAAAAATTAAACAATTTGTACCACAGCATGTTTTAGTAAACCTATATAACTCACTTGTACTCCCTCATATAAATTACTGTTTGCTTTCTTGGGGGATTCAACATGATAGGATCTTAAAACTCCAAAAAAGAGCAATCAGAGTAGTGACCTATAGCTGATATAATGCACATACAGAGCCATTATTTAAACACCTTAACATTTAATGGTCACATACATTATTAGGTTACAACAACTAAAATTTTGACATAGTAAATTACCTGAATATTTGTCAAGGTTAGGCATAAGAGAAAATGAGGATGTTCATACACATTACACAAGAAATCGACATGACATACATGTTGAAAGAGCGAATACTGAACTTGCCAGGAAATCACTCAGGTTTAGTCTTGTCCATGTAATTAATAACACTCCCGCCTTGATCATAGATAAATTTAGTCTCACTCATTGCAAGGTTTCAGCTCCTATGTGAAGAATTTTCTTTTGTTTAATTTATAACTTTATTGGGTGGCTGTCACGTTAGCGACCAAATTATGGTCTTAGTGGCAGTCTCTCAGACCGACATCGTTTCATACCTATACAATTAACATTCATATTTGTGAATTTATACATTTTGTAGACATTCGTAGTATGTTTTTGTATTTCTTAATTTATGTTACATATCTTGTCGAATAAACAACTCCTGATTCCTGTATGTACTCCCATTGAAGGTGTTTATGGACAGAAAGCGCTATAAGTAGCATTAGCTGAGATACCCGGCGATGCATAGGGAGAAATGGCAGCCGTAGGTATTTTCCACTGATCTATATTATTATAATTATCTAGGTCATAGGTCTTTTCTAGTTAAAGCCGCGGCTATAAACAGCTAAATATTACTATAATGTGGAAAGTCTCTTCTAGTTTCAGGCAGCATCTCTGGATAACTACAATGATACTATGATATAGCTCAGCGTTTCTCAACCGGGGATCTTCGGCCCACTGGGGGTCCGCAGAGAGCTGCCAGGGGGTCCGTGAGGTGACAGGGGAAAATTATAGTTTTAAATTACCTGGTAAAATAAAAAAATGTCTGACCTAACTATGAAAACGACCACCTATAGCCCCAAACTTCTCCTCGTGTATCTACTATACATATATACAAATCACGTTAACAAAACCATAAATTTACTGCCGTATAACGATCGAAAAATTAAAAATAAACGCAAAGCTCCACGATTACCATCCTATGGATAGAGGCATTCCTCACTGGACGACGCCAAAGAGTAAGGATCTAAATGCAAAGTAATGCAACACACATGGACGGCAACACTCTTGTGAAATTGTTCACCAGTCTGATCAGACCAATACTTGAATATGCAAATGTTGCTTGGTCACCAATGCTGAAACGTGATCAAGATCTTCTAGAAAATGTACAGCACAAAGCGACAAAACTGGTACCAAAGATAAAACACCTCAGCTACACTGACAGACTGAGAGATTAAAACTGCCAAGTCTATGTTATCGCCGGGCACGTGGTGATATGATTGAAACATACAAATATGTGTATGGCCTCTACAACGTGGACCATATGCCACTTGAACTTGAAACGCAAACAAATACAAAAGGCCACAACAAAAAACTCAAGAAAGAGAGATGTACAAACAGACAGCCTCAACACTTCTTTAGACACAAAGTTGTAAATCGATGGAACACTCTGTCGGAGACTGTATTATCAGCTCCATCTCTAAACTCCTTCAAAACCAGACTTGACAAGTACTGGTGCACCTACTGATATGAGCAAAGCATAAACTTCCCTCCCATGCACACAAACATACGTGAAGATCGGCTAACAGGCTACTGACATAGAAGAGCTATACGGGATAAGTGTAAGCGTGATAATGCTAGCCAGGCAAAAAGTCGAAAAAGTGGCCAGCCCAAGAATATGCCAAGAGTATTTTTCAGCATAAGGCAAAATAACTGTGTAGCACGCAAGCGGAGACGAAAGTCAGTACCGCTATGGTTGAGAAACTGGTTGTGGCTCAGAAAATTAGTCAACAGAAGAAGTCTTATATGATCGGGGAAACTTTGATTATGTCTTGTGCAACTGAAACTGTCAGGGAAATGTATGGAGGAGAAAGCCAAGGCGCTGGCAAAAACACCGATATCAAATGACACTGTTAAACGCAGCATCTCATCTACATCCGATGACATAACGGTACAATTCATCGCACTCCTCTGTGACAATGACTTCGCCATACAATTGGTTGAGTTGACAGATGTGTCCAAATGTCACATCTACTGGCGTAAGTGCGCTATGCGTGGGAGAAAGAGAAAAGGGAGGACTTTTTGTTTTGCAAAGAGCTTAGGATGACTACAACGGCAAAGGACGTTTTTGATACACTGGACGATTTTATGAGAAATAATGGAATCAACTGGACAAACTACATCGGAATATGTACAGATGGCGCCAAGGTGATGACTAGCAAAGAATCAAAGCTGTCGCCCCCCCCGTGCCGTTTCAACACACTGTTTTTTTAGCACAAAGACACGCTTGCTGCAAATGACATTGAACCAGGGTTTCACGAAGTTATGAACATTGCTGTGACCATTGAACTTTGTTAAAGTGAGAGCCACAAACTCCAGGTTATTCACTGCACTCTGTTAAGAAGTGGGCGCTGACCACAACTCCCTGTGTTTGCACACAGAGGTGATATGGTTATCCCATGGGTGGATGCTCACACGCATGTTCAGCCTAAGTGAGGAGCTGTGTATCTCGGACAAGAGGCCTGATTAGGAGTACTTAATTGAGTGATGAGAAATGGATTGCTCAACTCAGATATGAGCTATCTTGCAGACATGTTCAGTGAAACAAACAAATTCAATAAAACAATAAATGCAGGATGCAAACAAAAACAGCATTGCCCAGCATGAACGAGTCAAGGCATTCAAAAGAAAACTAAAACTATGGAAAACTCGTGCCTCATCAGGAACCACTGACATGTTTGAACAGATGCATGCATTCATTCTGGGGAGAAACATGGATTTCAGTGTCATCAAACGTCAGGTAACAGTGCACCTGTCAGGGTTGTTGGACAAATTTAACAGTTATTTCCCTGAACTCACAGAGGAGCAAGCAGCTTCTTACCAATGGATTGCAAACCCATTTACTGAGAAAATTTAGGAACAACTTCCAGCCCCTTCCCCATCCATACTCTTGAAAGAGCTCATTGACTTATCATCTGATGACACCATGAGAGCTTGTTTTAGTGAAGTGCAATTGGAAGCATTCTGGTCCCAGTGTGATGCTGATTTCCAGGTATGTCATGATGCAGCAATGAAGGTGTTGATACCATTCAGCACCACTTACCTGAGTGAGGCTGGCTTTTCAGCCATGGCAGCACTGAAAGCTAAATAGAGGGCGAGACTGGCCATTGAAAATGACAAGGTTGTCTCTTTGTCAAAGTTCTCACTGTGCATTGATTGTATTATTGGCAGGCACCAGCAGCTTTGATTGAAGATGACATGCATGTCTGTTTGTCAAAGATCTCACTGCGCATTGATTGTATTATTGGCAGCCACCAGCAGCAGTCCTCACATTGAGTGACTAGAGCTTGTAGTTAGCCTACCACAAGAACAGTCCACATTGATTGTATTATTGGCAGGCACCAGCAGCAGTCCTCACATTGAGTGACTAGAGCTTGTAGTTAGGCTACCATGAGAACAGTCCACAGTGATTGTATTATTGGCAGGCACCAGCAGCAGTCCTCACATTGAGTGACT
>SDWI01002192.1:32351-45967 GCA_009193005.1 Lamellibrachia luymesi
GGGATCGTCTCCTGCTGCCACATGAGTAGAAACAGCTGATGGAGCTTTTCAGTCAAAGCTGAGCCACCTTCCTTGTAGACCTCGGCTGGAATGGAATCTGAACCAGGAGCCTTGCCACTGGAGAGCAGACGGATCGCTTTCTGGGTGTCAAGCAAAGTTGGTGGGTCATCCAGCGCTTCATTGATGGGTACTTGGGGGATACGGTTTTTGGCTTCATTGTTGATGGATGAAGGGCGGTTCAGGACGATGTTGAAGTGTTCAGCCCACCGTACGAGAATCTTCTCCTTGTCTGTGAACAGTGTGTTCTTGTCTGCACTGAGTAGAGGGGGTGTACCTGAGGATGTTGAACCGTAGACTTCTTTCAGGGCATCGTAGAAGATCTTCAGGTCATGCCTGTCAGCGTACCTTTGGATCACATCAGCTTTGTTTCACAGCCAAGTGTCTTGCATCTGACGGAGTTTCTGCTGTACAGTTTTGCGTATGGTGTTGTATGCATTTTTCTTCGAGGTGGACTTGGGGCTACTGAGGTAGGCTTGATGGAGACGGTGTTTCTCATCCAGTAGCTGCTTGATCTCGTCGCAGTTTTCGTCAAACCAGTCCTTGTGCTTTCTGGTCGAGGGCCCCAGGATCTCAGTAGCTGTGTTGTAGACCAGCTCTCCGAGGGTCGCCCAGTCGGCCTCCACATTCTGGCTGTCCAGAGGGGTGGATTCCAGACGTACTTCCAAGATGTCCACAAAACACTGTTTGGTGTTGGTGTTCTTCAGTTGGGTAATGTTAAGCCTTTTTGGAGCCTTCTTGCCTTGCGGGCGTCTTGGACTCGGATGTTGAGCTTGGTGACGATGAGGCGGTGGTCTGTCCAGCAATCAGCGCCGCACATAGACTTCGTCACCCGCACATCCTGCCTGTCTCTCTTCCTGACGACGACATAGTCAATAAGATGCCAGTGCTTAGATCGAGGGTGCATCCATGACGTCCTGTTTCGGGTAGGGAGGCGGAAGACTGTGTTGGTGATCAGTATTTCATGCTCTGCGCAGGTCTGGAATAGTAGGAGACCGTTGCTGTTGCAGTGGCCCATCACAGAACCAGTTTTCTTCAGTAGAGTAATACTTATTAAATTGTTCGTTGGTCAGATTAGTACATTGACGATGAATCCAATGATTACAGTGTTCACAGAATATAGCGTTCGTTCGGATATTTCTATTGCATATGCTGCATGGATATTGTATACGCATGATGTAAAGCCAATAGTTCATGGAGAAACAAATTGACTTTGAAAATTCACTTTAGTTCAGATAAAATTCTCTCACTCTCTCCTCAGACCAGCCGAGTGAGAAAAGGTCATCAGGCGATACGATTTTGTATCTTTTCTCCTCGCCGTTGTGCGTTTTCTTGACACAGAAGAGTTTGCATTCTAGGGAGTAAGCTCTCTCAATGTCAGATGCCTGCCTGAGTTCATACAACATCCTAGCTTTCGTCTTGGTGAGGTCGTCGGTGACAAACATATTTGGTCCCGTTACGTTTCGCAGGTTCTTTTTCTTATGCATCAATGCTGTCTTCGTGTCACGTCTCACAAACTTCACGATCACTGTCCTTGGCTTGTAGACCAATCATGGCTGATCTAACAATAACGATTTCCCCCAAATGGTTCGTTGATGTTGAGCTTGACTCGAGGAATCATGGACTGTGCTGATGTGACACGACTGATGTGGCGTTGTGTGAGAAAGTGTGACTGCAAATGTTAAGTGCCAGTATATGTATTCCAGAGTTCTCCCAGGAATAGATAGTAGAGCTACACCTGGTTCACAGGGATGGTTGGCATATTTTCGCTAAGAAAGAATTCTTGCAGCCTCACTGAAGAAAAATTAAGAGATATAAATTACAATACAATATATGTATTTTTAATGGAAGCTTTTGTAACATTGATCAAACGATACACCTTTGAATATTTGTTACTTCTTACATGTCTTTGTGTACAACACTCAGTTCATTTTTTTATTAATTCAGTTTCAAACTCGGTTGATGGTTTTAAGCCGCTTCACGCCATTTTTGGACATTTGTTCAGAGTGAAACCGAAACGTTTCTGTCCTTACGCATGACATTGTGTTTGGGAAACCAGGTGGACAAGTTATTGATCAACTGCCTGACTAATACGTCAAAACTGGTCAACGCATTACAGATAGGGCCTACATGCAACGTTGCATGATTAACTCCGTTTGATATATTACATTGTTGTCAAACTTCCGTTGTTTGGTAGAATGTTATGCTACTCTGGAATATGGTCTCTCCGCGAAGCTTCATGTCGAATCGGAGGGTGGACGGGTGATCGGCATCTTGCCATGTTGCAATATGTAAAATGTCGTTCGCGAAACACTCACTGCCGAAACTCATCTGTATCTCGCTCACTCTACCAAGCCTTGCGCTGCCTTTAAACGCTGGAAAAGCGCCGTTAACTATGCCATCGACGGCGCAATCGAAGCAGTAGCGAATGTACGCGACATAAGTAACGTGCCCGTACTGATCTATGTCACTCCACGGAACTTTCATTTCGTAACTGTACGATTCCGCAGGCACCTCGACGCGCTGGACGATCACCTTTTCGTTCCCTATTATCGCCCCGCATGCTTCTTTTTCCACCAGTCGGGAAGCGCGGTCGACTTGCGCGTCGCCATATCGACAGCAACGATCTGGTGAACTGTGATTGTGAACACTCGACCCGAGTCTCTACATTTCAATATGGCCGTTGTATTCACTGACGCAGTTCCGACGAATGGCAGACATAGCGAGACACGAAGTAATGGTGTTGACGTCAGCTCGTGTATGTGGCAATAATCTTTCTCCACACGCGTCTTCACGGACGCCATGAACGTTATTGTGTAGACGTTCACTGGTTTCTATTACTTGTCGTATTTTCTACTTGTATGACGTCCACCGTGTGCTTAAAAGTATTGTTTAGCAGCATAACACTGGTAGTCATAGCCCACTGTAGCGTTCGGCAGTTTACGGTAATGACTAACGGTCGACTCTTTTACTCGCTTCACTGTTGACTGTTTATTCGTTCGATTACAAGTTGTAAACTAAAGCGAACGTGTTGTGGTCAGTACAACTTTACAAATAGCGACGAGCGCGGGATGCGAATTCATGCACATTTGACAGTTAAGTTGTGATTGCAACCGCAGTATATTCATAGATATCCATAAAAACGCCCACGACGGTCACGTTGCCACGAAAAAAAATCTGACCACTTAATGTTTAGCACATTGCTAACGTGAATTGTATTATGACCACACATTTTTCAGTTGTTAGTTCATAAGTTTATATGTCAACAGCCTGAGATTTCTAATGATAATCAAGTTACCGCAGCACCTTTGAAGCCCGTACATAGGACACA
Organism: Lamellibrachia luymesi; assembly: GCA_009193005.1. NCBI lineage: Eukaryota > Metazoa > Annelida > Polychaeta > Sabellida > Siboglinidae > Lamellibrachia > Lamellibrachia luymesi. The sequence continues at coordinate 35,740 of SDWI01002192.1, forward strand.
ACCGCCAGCACCGGTGAATCTTGAGTCCAATACTGCCGCCAACTGGAAGCTCTTCAAGCAAAAATGGAAACACTACGCCACGATCACCCAACTCATGAAACATCCGGCCGATTGTCAGGTTGCATTGCTAGTTGGTGATGGTCCTTTGAGAATATATAATGGGTTCGACACTGACAATGACGGATTGTCAGGTTGCATTGCTAGTTGGTGATGGTCCTTTGAGAATATATAATGGGTTCGACACTGACAATGACGCCCCATCGGTGGATGAGATCCTAGCAAAATTCTGCAGTTTCGCAGTCGGAGAAGGTAATGAATGTTGTGAAAGGTTTATCTTCAACAACCGACACCAACAACAAGGCGAGACATTCGAGCAGTTCTTAACACCAATAAGAGTACTCATTAAGTCTCAATTTCTGCGATAACTGCAGAAACCCCACATTACGCGATATAATCGTCCTGGGTGTCCAAGATCGTGATATCGAGGAAGCACTCCTGAAGGAGCGCAACATATATTTGGAGTCAACAATCGATACATGCATAGCAAAAGAGAATGCTTGCAGAGTAAGGCCAATCGCACTGAAACTATCAACAGGGTCAGCAAATCAAAATGTGCTCGCGAACCAAAACCAGGAAGTCCGAGAAATAATGCACGGACATACATGAAAGGCCGCAGAAACAAACCACTGGACCTCGCTAGTCGACGGCAACAACCAGTCAGTGGGATAATCTATCAACACGGCGGATTTGATTACCATATTGATGGAGTGTGTCCGACAAAGTACCAAAACAAAGGAAAATAACCTAGGACCGTGATCGCTGTGAACGACATCAAAGTGAGAATGGTGGTTGACACAGACGCGTGATTGGATTCAACACCGCTCATGAGTTAGGACTAGGGAACATTGTAAATAAAATCAACTCGGAGTGGGAAGAAGAATACCCCGGTCTTACAAAGGGTATTGGGAAACTGAAAAACGTGCAAGTCAAACTCCACTTTGACGAACCCGTGCGATCAGTCACAATAACAAACCGGAAAATCCCGTTCCACATGAGACCTAAAATTGACGAAGAGGAACAGCGACGTCTTATCGAAGAAAATAGAACGGGTGAATTTACTACATGGGTGTCCCCGATTGTCACTCCGCCGAAGAAGGACATCTCCATACGTTTGTGCATTAATATGCGTGAGTAGTATATATTTGATATAGATACGCTTGAACGCATACAAAGGAGAGCAACTAAAATAATTCCAGAACTGAGAGACCTTAGTTATGAAGAACGCCTGAAAGAATGTGGTTTAACAACTCTAGAGACAAGGAGGTTAAGAGGAGATCAGATTGAAGTTTTTAAGATATTGAATGGGTATGAAAATATTGATAGAAATATGTTTTTCTCACTCAAGAAGGATAGCAGAACTAGAGGACATGAGGTAAAATTAGTAAAGGATCAATGTAGATTGGACATCAGGAAGCACTCGTTCTCACAGAGGACAATAAATGAATGGAACAAATTGTCTACAGATTGTGTAACTGCTAGCAGCGTGAATATGTTTAAAAACAAGGTTGACACATATCTCAGGAGGGCGGGCTATAAGTAGATGAACATTGTTGGACTCTCGATAAGCCAATGGCTTCCTTGTCCACTTGCCATCTGGGCCTTTGGCTTGGATGGCAAATCTTGTTAAATCTTGTTAAATATGTTCTTTAGAAGGCTCAAATGAGGAACAATTTTGGGAGGTAACTAAAAATAGATTTCGGGGAAACCCCCTAAAAAATTTCGGGGAAACCCCCAAAAATATTTTCGGGAACCCCCAAACAAAATTTCTGGAGACCCCCCTAAAAATTTCAGGGAAATCCCTATAAGAGAAAGAATAAATTTTATTAAATATTAAAAAATAATAATATAGGATATCATAGTAAAGAATTGTAATATAATTAAATATTGCTATCAGCAGTCTTATATAGCAAGCGTTTAACAATGCAGACAGCCAACTTACACCTGAGGTAAGCTATAAATGTGTTAGGACAAGCAGCTTGCGGGGAAACCCCGTTATGTATTGCAGGACTGAGGCGGTATAGGCCGTATATAGGTGTCGGCAAAAGACGACATACAATGAAAAGTTCTCGATATAATGTGATGATGCGATATGTGTTGCATAGCCGACATGTATGACTACGTTTTTCTCGCTGCATGCATGGACATTCGAAGGCTAGGTCACTATCTGCTAGCAGGGTGAACAAAGAACAAAGACACACAACATTCAAAACACACACAAACAACACACAAAACACACACACACACACACACACACACACACACACACACACACACACACACACACACACACACACACACACACACACACACTCACGCACGCACGCACGCACGCACGCACACAAAACACAAAATACACAACAAACAAGACACACACAACAAACACACAACACAAACACAACAATTGTGTGGATATAATTATAATTCACACAATACTGTCGTACGAAAGTTGTGAGATGGCTGCGCTCGGTTGCAAAATAATGATTTTTACATTAAATATAATGACAGTCAGACTCAAAAGTGACAGTGTCAATTACATTATTTTTCGGTGAAATACTCTGTCTGAGATCAAGTCTTATATCATCGAACGAGGACAATATCAATACAATACTAGTCAATAGCTCGCGAAAATGGTGAATTTTAGCGTTGTAGGTGTTGTAGTTTCAAAACATGTAAATATAATTTCTACGTCGCTTGAGATAATAGGAATTTGATATTTCAATGTATGTAGACTAGCAACACCACACAATTCCAAGGCAAGGTAATAATAATGACAATGTCAATGCTATTACAATTATACAACTACAGTACAAGCCACACGTTTCTCGGCGGGGCCCTGTCAGTGTTCATTTTGATGGAACAAGACGCCAGGTTGCATGTCTGAAATTTATACTACTCTTTGGTACGATTAGTGTCTAACCGCCATTCTCTCAACTGTGCATCGCATGAAGAACTTGCATGCTTATCGCAGAATTTGGTGGTAGCATTCTGCATCGAAACACTGATCCATCAATGGCGGATCTCCGTGACCTAATCAAATGACCTAACTAGGTCAATTCTGCGCCGATGTAGTTATGACAGGGCGTAATTTGTTTCTTGAAACCGGTCGGAAACTACGCCAGTAAGTAGTTCTTAATTACGCCCAATATCAATCTTAATAGGTCGTAAGCTTAAGCCGTCTCACGAAACCAGCTCCAGTATTGCACTGCACGTATTGAACGCGTGTGTAATAGCACGGGATATGGCGGCAGCAAACTGGCGGACGTAGTTATTGATACGGGTTGGTTTGCAGTCTTACGGATTCTGTTACCAGTCTTACAGTTGCGTATAGCCCCGGTTGTTCACGTGAAGAGGTTCAACTGGTCGGCTGATGGAAGGACGTTGTACAGCACTGACCGGAACATTACTTCGTGTCTTTTCAACACGAAGACGACGCTGCGTAATCTTCGATCTTAACTATTCAACATTGGTCAGCGCTTTGCTACTTTATAGACAGCGGCGACAATAACTATTTGTCCATTACTGTGACCACTGCATAACACTAGACGACAAGAAATGTAATCCTCATGTTTCACAATATCCTTAATGAAATACACGTCGTCGTAGACGGCCGCTTACTCTAGGTATTTATATGATGTAATTTTTAGACCTACCCACATACCAACACGAGCATTGTCGAAAATGCGCTTTCACACAAATAGGTTGAGGTGAATGGCATTAGCCTTCCCCGCGCAATGTCACAGATACGCGGATAGCTCTGCATCACCCCACACCATACCTGACAAACTGAATGCTGAAACAGGTCTTTTGCACCAGAGTCAGTGGCAAGGGTGATCAGCTCCTCTTGAGCGGCATCTTCATCATCCGGAACACACTGGTTGACGTCAGCTGTGAATGGATTCCTCACCAGTGCAAATGTTGTGCTGTCAAGATCCGGAAAATAGCGTTGGAATTCCTCCTTCAACGATGTGAGATGTGATACTATCAACGCCTTCAAGACCGCACTAAGTGACGCTTCGCCATCGTCAACAAATAGAGAAAACCTTGGAAATATGGCATGACGTCCTGACGCAAACTTGCTCGCCCATAGGTCGAGTCATCCTTGAAAGGCCGACAGCTTGTCACAAAACACTAAGATGTTGCTGTCTCTGCTTTGGAGAGAGAGGTTGAGCACGTTTAGACGTTCAAAGATGTCACTCAGGTAACAAAACCTGCTCAACCAGTTTTCATCCAGAAACAGAGACGCCCAGACGGCCTTGCCCTGCACCATCAGGAACTCCTTCAACTCAACCCTCACATCGAAGACCCGCTGCAACACATTTCCGCATGAAAACCAGCGAACCTCTGTGTGGAAGAGCAGATTCTTGTGGTCAGCGTCCATGCTCTCGCAGAGGTTGCGGAAGAGTCGGGTGTTGAGTGCACTCGATTTAACGTAGTTGCCGACTTTGATAACATCCTTTACGAAGTTATTCAAAGGATTCGGCAGAGTCTTCGCTGCCAGAGCTTCCCGGTGTATCATGCAGTGGTTAGCGAATACATCTGAATAGATCTCCTTAACCAGAGATTGGAAACCAGAATTTATCCCCAGCATAGATGGCGCTCCATCTGTGCAAACTGCTTTAACTTTGCTACAGTCGATTCCCTCTGCTTCAAAGAAAGAATTTACTGTACAGAACACATCAATTCCTCGTGTGGTGGAGTCTAAGGCGACAACACAGCAGCTCATCCTTGAAATCTGAATTGTGAATGTAACGCACATAGACAATTAGCTGGGCGCATGAAAAAACGTCCATTGATTCATCCAACTGCAAGCAAATCATTGGAGAATCTTTGAACTGCTCCACCAACTGGCTCTTAATATTGTCCGCCATATCCAATGAACAGTGTTGTCAGAAATGGAGAATGCATTCCGTTTATTCACAGCTTCTGTACCAATCATGAGTCGCACAACATCTTCAATGCATGAGAAAATCAACTCTTCGCCAATGGTGTGCGCATTCTTTGCTTTCGCTATGCGTAGTGATACGACGTATGACGCCTCGACAGCGGCTTTCGATTGCTGAGAGGTTTTAGCAGTGCTATCTATGCGAGCATTTTTAGCAGATTTCGTTTTTCGTTGAAAGAAAGAGATGTTTCTGTCTTTGTACGTGGGGTGCTCCTTCTCGAAATGACGTCTAAGCTGAAATGGCTTCATCGACTCTGCATATAACACTTTCATGCACAAGACGCATTGCGGTTTCTGCACGCCTTTCTCTTCCAGGAACGAAAAACTGAATCGTAGATTCTCCTCACTATAGGTCCTTTTTTTCTTCACTGCAGGTGCATCACAGGCTCCAGACATCGTAATATTGATGACGTTAGCACGGTTAGCTGCAATAAAAACGAAACGTACACCGTGGTATTTAACTGTTCGCCAGGTGTCGCCACATGCAACTGATTTACGGTACACTGCAATATAGTCGCCTTCGCAGTTTTGAAGCCGCATATCATTATCATCATAATGCTCGCCAGTATCAGATGCATAAATCACCATGAATGACATTACTGTGAATTATATTAGTTCAATCTGCAATGTCAGCTTTACTTAATTATTGGTATTGTATTTTCGTTAATTATTACACGATGGGCGCGTCATACATTTGATTGAGACTATCCTGCCGATCGCCTTCGTCGATGCTTAAATTACTGACATTATATTCACTAATTTTCACTAAATAATTAATTGAATCGTCTTCACGTGATAAAACATGTATTCATGTTACAGATCACAAGGTCGGCGTCAGCGAATCATAATTAATAAACCTCTATGGACGGTTCCATTACGTTGATACCCCTTTTACTAAAATGTACCGCGCCAAAAGCTAAAACATTATGGGTACAATTTTTACATAACATGATCATGCCCCATGCCTAACAATAAACTTCTAATGTGGGCTCCCACACAACACTTGGATACCATTACATAACTTGTTTATGTCATCTGTCTATATACACTCTAACATTTACCAAACCAGGAAAATAGTTCATATAATAGCAATTCGCGGAAATGCGACAGATGGCCGCCGTCGCCAGGAGCAGAGCCAGACAGACATTCGTAGTGTTGCCTTCTGACCACTTGCCACAAACAGTTCGTTGGTGTGCTGGCTCTCCGTCTTCCACGCTGACCGGCATCCCTAGACCCGCTCAGTTGACTTAGAACATCAGAGTAAATAAGATGAGTTTCAGACCTGGACAAGCAAACTGACAACACGCTGATATCACGGAGCGAAGAATTTAACTAACAACTACTGCAAACATCGTTACGATGACGTGTTGCGATGTGGCAATAAATATTTGAAAAAAACGTCATTGTTCCTGCCAACAGGTGAATGACCTGGACCTGGACAACCGATGTGACAACACACACGGATATGACGGAGTGATCAGTAGAACTAACAACTGTTATACAAAACAGTCGTAACCTTAGCTTGTCACGGTGACACAATTAATTATTATACATTGGAATGTGTTTTCTATCCGCCAACAACGGTTGATTACGGACAAAAGGAGCGTATATAGGTAAATGTGTGCAAATAATTTACGGCACATGTTAATCCGCTTCACAGCCAGGTCGAGTTAATGTCAGAGAGTCTCTCGATGTTGTTAGATAGCGATGTTTCTGAGTGCACTGGGACGGCAGTTCGACGGTAGCGTTGTGCAACACTCATGTGAGTTTGCACTGATTTTGTGAACTGACATTTTATTTGGATAGATTAACTAGTGATCAGTCAGGCGTGACAATAACCAGTGACAATACCAACCAGTCTGCAAGCCGGCAAGCAAGCTTCGGTCTATCAGAATATTCTACATGTATGTATCTATCAGCGCAAAACTTCGCCAACGTGCGAAGAATTTGGACCCATTATATACATGGCCGACCATTTTGTCGTTGTATCCCACGCCCTGTGCTTATCATGTATTCCATGCTCGCCTTAAGTCCCGTAAATGCAGTCGTGGGGCGTCGTAACGCAGTGGGTAGACCATCGGACACTGAAGCAGGAGAACCCGGGTTTGTCTTGCTGCCGTTTCGAAGCTTGGCCAGTTTCGTTCACTCCATGCTGCTTAGTTCACTCAGCTGTATGAATGAGTTGTCGGTTGCTTACCAGAGAAGTCGTGTTGTTGTTGATGTTGGTGTTGGTACTGGTGTTGGTATTGGTGCTAGTGTTGGTGTTGGTATTGGTACTGGTGTTGGTATTGGTGCTGGTATTGGTACTGGTGTTGGTATTGGTGCTGGTGTTGGTGTTGGTGCTGGTGTTGATGTTGGTGTTGGTGTTGGTGTTGATATTGGTATTGGTGTTGGAACGAACAGGTCTGCCAGGTTGTGAAGTGTGAAACGCTTTAAGCGGTCCTACGGACTGGAAACCACGCTACGTGAGAACGAATCCAGCAATCACGTGTGACGTATGCTATCAACGGAGTCACGTAGAAAGTGTCAGCTCAGGTGCGTGACGATGCAATCAGAGCAGGAGGGGATCAGTAAGTGGGCAATCGGAGCCGTTGTAATCGCAGATGTTTTGGATAAACCGGGGTTTGAGATTCTGTGGCCGAGGACTACTCACCCTTAACACAACAGCTTTCAGATAAATGTTTGGTTTTTGTTCGTGCGTAACATGTTGTGGTAGCATGCTAGGCTGATGGGTTACAAAGCTTGACCCCTTTGGGAACCCCCCTTAATGATAGGAATTTACGAAATAAAAATAAAGATGTGAGACATCTGCACATTTAATGTAAAACAATTGTTGCAGTGTTAATATTAAAAACAAGGAATGTGACATTCCATTTAAAGGGAAACAATGGTTTTAAACATGCGCACATTCACACTCACGCATTAAGAGTTAATGGAACATCAGGATCGAAGGCACTTAGCGCATCACACCAAGCTCCTTGCATCACTGGTGTCCCGAACCGCCCTACACCCCCTCCTCACCCGAAGACGGGCGTTGTCTCCGACGACGACGCCTCCGTTGGAGCAGAATGACTGCTGCCGCTGTTTGCATAGATAGTCCACTTGGGGCCACTATGGCGCGAGTATTTTGCCTCTAAAGTCAGTGCAGCAGCAACAGAACAAGTCTGATCCAGTCGGTGTCAATCGGTGTAGTGTATCCTCTCTAGTCGGAGTGAGTCGGGTATACAGACTGACCGATCCGACCCGACTCAACCAACACCGCCTAGTTGAGTCGGGTCGGGTCGGGAAAGTGCAACGGGGATTTACATAGTTTTAAATAAAAACTAACGCTGTTGTGTTTCTAATAAAATTACACATACTATCAACCAGTGACATATCTGGTTAAAACGTTCGATTTTTCTTCGTACGTAACCTCTTATGGTAGCATGGTAAATTATCAGATATCTAGAGAGATCCTAGATATGCCATTGCTATCCATAATTGTATGCAAGTGGAATCGAGAAAGTAAATCAATCAATCAAGATGTGAAACTCTGCACATAAAATGCAAATTGAGACAGCGGTGGTACGAACAATTTTCACGCATCCGCTGAAGTTGTCACGGGATGTGTTATTTTAATACATGCCGATTTTTATGTTCCGATTCTAGCGTGGTGAGTTCTATTAATTATCAGTAAGTTGTACGATGTATTCGTTACTGGCACAATAAAACAGTTTCGCTTCTTGTTGATGTCAGGGATACATCATTGTTCCGTTAGGCGTTAGCCTAAAATGGCCTTTATGTATTCAACCAATTGAGACGAGAATACAAGTCAAAATGTGTTACTGTCTGTACTTGCGACTTCGTAAAACAATAGTCCTTTCCTTTAACCAGCTGCCGGCACGTAGTGCACAACATAATTACTTTGATAAACACAAAGCTGCCAACATACATTGTGAATTGACGACAATAAAAATACCAAGGCGGTGAGGAATAAAAATTGTAAGTTCATTAAGTGAAATATTGCTTATACGCTTTGAGGCAATAATTTGATAAAATCACAGCGCTGACCAATCAATCGTCGAGTGTCTGTTTTCACGGTGCAATAAAAATAATCCTTGAAGAGTCAAATCAAAACTGTGACTTAGATGTTCGTCGTCCATTGTTTCGTAGGTGCTGTGGTATAGTCTCGATTCGTCTTCGCTGGCTATTTCGGGTAGCTTCTCTTCACACGCACACGCACACGCACTCGCACACGCACACGCACAAGCACACACACACACACACACACACACACACACACACACACACACACACACACACACACACACACACACACACACACACACACACACACACTACGCACACACTCACACACCAACTCGAGCGCACAGGACGGGCTACACGTACGTAACGAAATTATTGGACTTCCGATAATCGAAAAATCTCCATTGTGCACCTGAATTCTTCTACTTTGGATACAAATCTCCAAAAACCATTTTCTGTAAATGTTATTCGAGATTTTCGTTGTATAAATATGTAAACGAAAATTTCAGAGTCACACCGATGTTTTATTCAAAGCCAGTTATGTTTACATATTTCATTTATTCTAGACACGTTAAGAAAACAGCCAAACAAATAAATCAACAAAACGCGTTTTCCGCTACCACAGCTGGTCAAGTGATGATTGCTATTCAAGCGATTCGAACATACATCACTATTTACCATGTTCAAGAACAACCATGTCTAAGACTATTTATAACCAATAACGTATTCGCTCCTGCAATCCCAGAAGCAGAACAGACACTTTTTATTTGTAAAATCGGCAGGATATTAACTTGACTTATATTATTATTATGTGCATAGCGTTATAGATTTCTTAACGAATTAAGCAACTGGCAGGATATTCACCCACTCAACTATTTTCTTTCACAAAGTATGCACATCCGATTCTGTTTTATACAATATAATATATTTTATAAAAAAAATCATCGCACCCAAAGCTAACTGAAACTTGTTAAAAATTCACACCGTATCACACTGTGTCAAACCTAGTATATGTTGGGTGATGACATCAATTTAATATACTTTTGTGATAGATTTTACGGAAGGCACCACATTGAAACTGACATGGCTAGTGTGCACTAAGATATCTAATTACACCGTCACACAAAACAAAATATACTGTAATTAAAAATTACCTTTATAATATAACCATCCCAAACCAAAAGCGATTCAAAGGTAACA